>JAOTOM010004890.1:0-77500 GCA_034440615.1 Ashinkailepas kermadecensis | reverse complement strand
TGACCTTTGGTGACATTCTTTTGGGCCTCAGGTCACACATGATGCCTATTTTACGGCTTAGTAATGAACAGTATAAGTTAGAGCAGTATAGTTAGTTAAAAACAGCATTAGTAAAGCTATTGTTTTTGCCCTCAGTTTGGTTTCATATGATGCTTACCATTTTACATAAGGGATTTTATGTAAAAAACTGACATGCTCGGGCAAGGACTGACTCAATTATGGATTCGTTACGGCACTTGAAGAAATGTCTTGAATTAGGTTGTGATTGAATCGTCATCCGAAGTACATTTGCAAGTAAATGTAGCTGTTGTGCTTTGACCCTGTCATGTGTTGTGCATTGTGCGGTGTTGTGTGACAATGCAATGCAATGCAGTGTAACAATGCAGTGTGAGGTGTCGTTGTTCGGTGCCAATGCAACGCCATGCTCACTGATCGAACTGCATTGCATCTGACCTGACCTGACCCGACCCGACCCGCACCGACCTGACCGAAATCGACCTAACCCTCGCTTACTGGAACCGACCGGACCTGATCTGACGTGATGTGACCGGACCTGACCAGACCTGACCCGACCTGACCTGACCGATGACGTGACGCGACCCGACCTTTCAGGCAGCAATGGGCTGGGACACACTATTCGGAGAAGTGCGATACGAACCACCGGCCCGATGCGCCTGCGGTAAGTCTGCATGAGAGGAGCACGCCCATGGGGACGGATCTATGGGGACGGGGTCGGCACTGAATCCTGACGGCGGTGCTCGTCTGTAGGCTGCGCTGCCCCATCGCAGCGGATCCAGGAGTTTCCATGAAGGCGGGGAGGGCCTGAGTCCGGAGGAGTGCCACTTCCTCAGAGAGGCGACACTGCGAAAGCCCCTGCCTTGAGGCGAACAATTCGTTGAGCAGGGAGCGGAGGGGGAGAGTGCGTTCAAGCATACTGAAAGGGCCCTTTTCCTCTTAGGGGGAACCTGGGGGTGCACTCAAGCTTCCCCTGAGGGGCACCTTTGCTGGTCAGAGGGCGCCACCTTTCCATGGGGAGGCACATTCTGCAGCGCCCCCTACCCCCGTGTCGGCGCCTGCGCGTGAGGTATGTACAATGGCTGTGCGCAATCCCGACGCTGTGCCAACAAAGTCTTTTCGGGGATGGGGTTGCTGCCTCCAGTGAAGATGACACGATAATATCACCGGTGCTCCGCGTATCTACGATGACAATGCATACTTCGGCTAACCTTCGTTGCTGCCTGGCTGACGAGGCTAAGTGCGAACGGAATGTGCCAGTACAATTATCACCAGGCGCATCTCCTATATCCAGGTAGTTAATCGGCATATCTGGATTGCAATTATCCACCATATTAATGTCATCCGAGTGAGGGCTTGGCCCTAGTATGTTGTTAAGAACACATTTTGTCTCATAACTAAGAAGAATGAGAATCACTAAGAATGATTGGTTCCGACCCATTCTGAGCTTTCCGAATGGGCCAGAGCCAATTCATCCATGTGACTCGCGCAGTGACAAAGTGGTAAGAGCTGCTGCTGGACCCAGTATTCACCCGCTCCTGGACCCAGCATTCACCCGTTCCTGGACCTAACATCCAGAGGAACGGTTGGAATAGCTTTTCAAAGCGGAACACTACTGGGCGTACCGGCAGAACGTCTCCTCCGTCCACACGCACCTTATTGTCCTCGTTGCAAACTGCCAGTCGCCAAAAAGATTTATCCTTCAACATGGCCTTCCCACATACTTTCCTCGGTGTGTGAGTGACGTTGTGTTTGACCAGCCTGCCACCTGTGGGTGATGTCGGCTGTTTCCTGTGGTTGAGTGGGAGAATGATAGGAGGATTAGTTACAGGGTGGTGGATAGATTTTCGAGTAGAGTCGGAGTCGTCTTGAAGAGTTGAGTTGATCTGGGAGTTTGAAGAGGTAGAGATGGCAGAGAAGAGTCGTTTGAGAGCCGGAGATGAAGTAGTCGAAAGAAGCTGTCAGTCCGGACGGTGCTAGATTGGGGTATGGGGTGTAGTGGGTGGGTTGGGGTCCATGCTCAGAACATCCTGGTCGTTCGTCCCGCGCAGCACACTTCCGCGCGTGCGCATCGCATCGCCCCGCACCGTGCCAGACGTGCACGTGCACGTTGTTTGCCCCGACCGTTCTGAGGTCATCCTGTCGACGCCGCTGCAGGCCGGGCTAAACTGGGTCACACTAGGGTCATCTGCCGCGCCGCTCCTGCACCCCTGCGGTTCAAATTGGGCGCGTGAGCCTCCCGCCGGCCGCGGAAATGCGTGTCAGCAGCACACAGTGCAACCGCACCCGCAAACGTGTCGCAAGACCAGTGCGTGACGAACGAGCCGGCCGAAGTCAGCACTTCCAGCGGCGCCTTGGGTCGTGGGTTCTCGAAATTGGCACCACGGATTGCAGCGTCGGTACTTCATCCTGACTGGCCGCGCCATAAAGCGACGAAGCACGCCCATTGGCGCCAACCATTTCCGACTGTCCGAAGCGGGCCGCGGCCCGGTGGATGGAGAGAGCGCAGTGTGCAAGCACGGCCAGGCACCAGCTCGTTTAGCCGCCCGCCCGCCCCCACCCGAGTCGCCGTGTCGACCTAGTTGGATGACACAGCCTCCAGCGCTGAGGGTTGTGATTTCCGTGCCGTCCATACGGATAATTGCCGTCATCACATTCCTGAAGATAATGTCCACCATTCCATGCCGGGTGATAATGGCTTCTATCCTTCTGGATGATGGTATGGTTGCCACTCCATCCCTGAACGTAACGGCTGAAGCCGTTCCTAGTCTCATCCTATGCTTGGCCTATTCTTCAGAGCAATTGGTTACGTAAAATGCCCTCCATCGTAAGGCCGATGGTTTCTATCCTAAGGATAATGGTTCTGAGGATAACTGTCTGTTCAGGAACTCATATAATAGCTTCAGTCATCATCCCTGAGACGAAGGCACAGCGTTCTCGCCACAGGTGTATGTACTCACCTCTCTGAACAGTTTACCGTTGCTCTACATGACTGCTTGAGATGGTACGGTTGTCGTATGGTTCTGTCCAAGTAGTTGAAATAAAGATTCAGCCCTGAAGAGAAATAGATGTAGGATTAGAAAGATTCCGTTGTTTTGAGAAATGCACAGGGTTAAACAGATTGGTGTAGTACTCAAACGTTTGCCGAAGCAGTACTTGTTTTTGACAAATTACTGCAACATCCACCTGCAAAGGCATGCTGCTTCTACTTTAACCCCCACAAACTGCCACTAGACATGAATACGAGAGTGAACATGACGAACAAGCAAGCCGCGATCGATGGCAACCGCCGGCAGTTCCTCTCCCCACCCCACGCGCGAGTCGTCTCACGAACCGGTACGGAGAGAACGAACGACAGTGTCGACAGACTCACGCCGCCCCGCCCGCCCCTCTAAGGCATCTCGTACGCATCTTACGAACCCAGTACGGAGACGAGTCTGGGCGATGGACACCAGGCCCCGAGCCGCCGACGCCGCCCTGGCCCGGCCAAGGGCGCCGCCTCGCCGCGTGCACACCGCAACACGTGGCGTCGTCACCAGGAACGGGAAGCGACAGGTGGTCGACAGACACCGCCGCCCCGCCCGCTCGCCGTCTGAAGGCGTGCTCGTACGCATCTCGCGCTCCCCAGGCGACGCCTGCTGCGTGCCGCCCTGGCTTAGAGGCTACGTCGAACGCCCGCGGGCCGACTCGAGGTCACATCGCCTGCGGCGGCCGCCGGGTCGGTGCTCCGTCAGCCGCCGGGTCGGTGCTCCGTCAGGCGCCTGGTCGGGTCCGGCAGCCGCCTCTGCTCCGTCAGCCGCCGGGTGGTGCCCCGTCAGCCGCCGGGTCGGTGCTCCGTCAGCCGCCGGAGCATGCCTGTCATGCTGGGTATTCAACACGTATATAAATATTCTTCCCTCGCATTATATGGGGAATACATGAGGTGGGCATATTCCCCGCGACACCCCACCGTTCACTATTGTTCAGTTCAGAGAAGCGGCAGCCCCAGGAATTTTATTAGCGGAGGGGGAAATGTCCTAGGGGACGCCATTTCTCCGGAGGGAGCCATCGGCGGAAAAACTCGCCGAGCCAGCGGTAGAGGGTGGGGAGGGGCACTGGAACGTGCGCCGCATCTCTACCGTGGGGGCACATGGGGCGGCGGGTGTTAAGTGGGGGCGGCGGGTGTTAAGTGACGTCCAAGGAGGCGGCCACAGTCGAGGCCACATGCTCTTGGTCTTCATCGTTCAGCGCCAGCATCCTTTGTCGGCAGAGTGTATCAACAGCCTTTTGGAAAACCTACCTATGCTCGATTTTCAGGGTATTTTCGATTGACGAGATCCACTGCGTGGGGCAGGGCAACGTGTCGACCAGTTCCCTCTCTGACTGCAGCCGGGCGTTCGGCCATTAAATGGCTTGTATTTCTGCTGAGTTTTATGCAAGTCGAAGTCTCTTGGTGGGATTCCAGTCCGGATCTATGGATCATAAGTTAGACGTCGAGTACACGCATGCGAATAAGTTAGACGTTGAATGTCGAGTACGACATACTACTCGTGTTCAACATAGGTAGGTGTAAGATTGCCCAAAACTTCTTATGAGTGGTGACGATATTATCGCAGTTCTTCTAAGCATTCTTTAGTATTGGTGGTGACTCTTCTTTGATACATTGAAATAGTACAAGCAACCCTATTTTAAGATTTCTCAAATCGGTGATCATACTGGTCATTTAGCACTGATCGCAATGTGGAGTTTGCAATGATGGTTACATGTTGTTTCTATTCGTACCGTTTTTATTCCGTTTTGATCGACGGAAATTTGAAGCAACGTATGATATCGTAAAAACAATAATGAAATTAGGCACATTGCGAAGCGAAAAGGGAAGAAGTCGCATTAGCACAAAATGGATTCTCCATACTCGGTCGTAGTTTTTCGATTGACTATTTCATGATTATTTTGTCCCCGGATAGGCTAAGGTCATGGTGAAAGGAAAAAAATTGTGAACTTTTTTCTTCAAGATGGCAAAATAAAGTAGCCCAAATCCGGGGAGAAATTGCTATCTGGGGGTACCCTAGGTTGATCGACCCAGGGATGAGCCCCCCCCCCCCCCACCCCCAGCTGATCTTGCAATCCTACACCCCTGGTCTAGGAGTTCGAAGCGCACCAAGTCCACTGCAGTCCGAAAATTATGAGCGGCATGTGGGACGCGAACCAACGTCATCATATACGATTATCAGGTCTAGTGCTCCACGTTCTGACTGCCGGGAAGTGAGGTGAAGTGTTTAAATGATTGAGGCGGATCTCTCCCCCTCTGCAAGTGATGGAAACTGTCCCTCACACGGCGGCGTCGGTACCAATCATTTCCCAGGTGAGTTTTGACAGAGTGGGCATTCTCCGTTCTTCGCCCTCGATCTCGTCTGGAAAGGTGCCTGTACACCACTGCCAGACGGGAACATTGGGTAACCTGACCTGACTATGACCCGACAAAATGTTGACACAGCGAGCCAAGGCTGTCCAGTTGTCCCGACAAGCGTCAGGAGATAGCGGACAGTAGACAGAAGACTGCAGACGGAAGACAGCAGACAATAGACAGTAGACAATAGACGGCAGACTCGGCTGAAGAAACAGACAAGAAGACAACAGTCCCTGCCATGACAGGACAACATGTCAGCTGATTGACACAGTGACTGACATCGACAACCAATCATCGGCTGTTCAAATGCTGACGTCACACGTTGACGGATGACCTAGGCCAATCAGCGAGTGTCGGAGTAAGAAACAACAAACATCAACTCGAAGGCATGTTCTTCCCTCCTGCATCGCTGATTACTTTTTGCAGGGCGGTGCCATTCAAAGAGGCCTCTTTGATGACTTCGAATCTATTTTCAACAAGAAGAATACAAAAGAAGTATCGACGACCACCACAGAAGTCACGAAGAAGAAGAACGAGTGCGAAAAGACGTGCAATAATGATTTTTCAGGTAAAACGCGTTAGCCTGGTACGAGGCAGGAATAAACAATACGGGCATTGCTCGATCCACAGCAAAAACATAATTAACGCCAGCAAATAATGCCCATCGCAACTATTCGCATGTAATCTGAAAACCATATGGCTTCTATGTTGGTAATAAGGTTATCATAATCAGGTTACACGATCTGACCAGGAATTATTTAGTTTTGTCCATATCAACAAATCGTCTATCATGCGCTCAGTGCAGATGTTGCCGGGCACTTCAGCCGCACCATGAAAAGGTTAATTTTTTTTTTCGATTCCAAACATCAGTCGCGGCATCCAACGAAATATGATATCCAGAAGTTGCGCGACGTGCCTGAGAAACATCTGCCACACGATGCGATGTGCGAGAGCAGACCACGTGAGGAGCTGAAGCGGCAGGCTGCTGCTCTGCAATGATCTCCTCCCACATTGTTCGGTAGAGGATGGGTAGGGACGGATGCCACACCTCCCCCACACTGTTCGGTAGGGGCTGGGTAGGGACGGATGCCACACCTCCCCCACACTGTTCGGTAGGGGCTGGGTAGGGACGGATGCCATCTCTCCACTGCGCTTGTTAAATCCGAACCGACACCTCCTGTGGCGTTCGTCAGGCGGTGGAAGAACGGAAGACGGGAGAAGGAGATGAATGGGGAACAATCAAATCCAGGACATCCTGCGTGGCAACAGAGGCAGCTGCAATCAGCCGTGGGGTGGGGGGGGGGGGACGGTAGCTCACTTGATAGAGCGTCGGACTCTTGATCGCAACATCGTAGGATCGAGTCCCACAACCGACGGCATTACCGAGTCCACTCGCGATCAAGCGGCGTGAGAGGTTAGCGACGTTAGATGACCAAGCAGTTGAATGCGTCGAAACACCAAGTCTTACCCAAGTGATCGGCCACGGAGATCGTCTCACACCCGTACAGCGATGTACCGACGGCTCATTATACTCCGATGCCTGTGGTTTGGTACTGTGATCGGGTAGTGACACACACATCATGTCTGCGGCTGCATGGGGACAGCCACACCCACACCCATGCCCGTACCCCATCCACATCCATACCCACATCCACGCCCATACCAAAACCCACATCCATATCTACATCCACACCCATGTCCATACCCACACCCACACCCACACTCATACTCACTCCCATTCTCACACCGATGCCCACACCCATACCCACACCGACCCCCACCTCATACCCAAATGCAAATGTACGTATGCGCAAAAGTACGAAAGCGCAAACGTACGTACAATTACGCATGTGTACCTTTGCATTTACGTACATTTGGTTAGGTACATATGTCATACGTGCATTTGCGCTTGCATACATTCGCTTACGCACCTTTGCCATACGCACATTTGCTCTTACGTATATCTGTCATCAGTACATTTGCCATACGTACTTTTGCGGTTACGTCCATATCTGCATACGTACATTTGCGCTGACATACTTTTGATCTTACGCACATTTGCAATTACGTACATTAACGTACACGTACATTTTCCCTTACGTACATTTGCGTTTACGTACTTTTGCGCATACGTACATTTGCGCGTACGTACATTTGCGCTTACGTACTTTTGCGCATACATACATTTGCGCTTACGTACCTTTGCGCTGACGCACATTTGCGCTTACGTACATCTGCGCCTACGTACATTTGATTTACGTACATTTGTCCGCTTACCGGCGCAGCTGGGCGCAGCTGAAACTGACAGTACATATAGTGAAAGTACCGCTGTTTTCGTGGTACATACCACCCAAATCGCAATACAAAATAGTCGAGCAGTGCATTTCTGGCCAGTATTTTACGTGGGATACCACAGTGTGCGGCGGAAGCGGGCCGACTGATCCAATGCAGCGAAACGAGTCTTGGGGTCGGACCCGCTGACCAGACGTGGAAGGATGCGCCAGGTGTTGATGTCTGGGGACCGACTAAAGCACAGTGTTGTAGCCCTGCTTCCGTTGAGAAGATGCTGAGAGACAAATCCGCCCCGGTTGGCTGCCCCGGTAGCTCAGTTGGTTAGAGCGCTGGCCTGCTCTGGTCTCCCCTGTCCTGGCAACGCAGGGTTCGAGTCGCTTCGCGCGCTCGCATTTAGCCCCCGGCTGGGAGGGTCGGTTGGCAACTGGCCCGATAAGGCCGGGGACGAGCTACCGGGCGGCCGTGCCGATGCATTGACGGCACGTTAAACTTTCGGTCAAAATTTTGCCGTTGAACTGGAATTCATGGATCGGGTGGTGGGGCCAGGTTTCACGCAACAAGCTCTGCTTAGCAATAGGACCCTGGTTCATGAAGCCACCCCAACAAGAACTCGGATTAAATTTCTTTTAAAAAAATCGAAGTGTAAGACATCCTCTGACCCCTCACCGTCCGGCGGGCGAACTGCTATAGCTGTATATTGTACACAAATATATCGGATGGATCAAGCCGGGGCCGATGGTGCTTAATGAATTTCATTAGCACCCATGTCAAGGACCATGCTTAGTTGTAAGGGCGACGACCAGGACTCAGCGACTTCTCCCACCCAGCTCTGGATAAGTTTAGCATCACCCCTTGCCGCAGCATGAAATGAATCGATTCTAACATGGCCTTTGTCCCCATTCTGACATTGAGATAATTCGTCCTTTCTGATAACGCCCGTGAGCGCCTACCACGTCCAGCAAACCAATGCGGGACCACTAATTTCTTCCAAGGTGGGGGTGGTGGGGGAGTGATTCTCCACGGGGCCTCCAGCAGCCCTCATCTCCGCAGGGACGCTCCAGAGGCGCCCCGTCAAGCCCCCTAACCCGGCTGCTGGTGTTGCAGCGTGCGGCGTGCCGAACCGGGGCACGCGCGTGGTGGGCGGCCGGACGGCCAGGATCAACGAGTACCCGTGGACCGTGGCGCTGACCTACCGCGGCCGCTTCTACTGCGGCGGCAGCCTCATCAACGACCGCTACGTCCTCACCGCCGCACACTGCATCAACGGGTACGTGTGCGCCTGCTCCACTGTTAAAATACTGGTTTTTCGGTAGGTGTCAGATGTCGAAACGCGTACAGTATGATGTCGAAATTTGGCATGGAAGCATGACAATTAAAATGTCGGATCAGTTCTTGAAGCCAAATGCGGAACCAATAGTGCAGTCACAAGTGCATGGTTTTCGTTGAATTTGTGGGACACCTAATATAGGGATACTTATACCAACGGTAAAGATTGCGATATCATGGTATCAGCAGATGGTATTGTTTAGCAGACCACATCGTATATCATCTCTGTACCTGTATTTGTGTTGCGAGATGCTTGTTTATCACAATTCAATATCCAATATCATGCTCACAAGCATGAGCATGATACTTATACACGACATACTCTTAGAAACGAGCATGTAGACTTCGAAAGCACACATCAACACGCACGATGTCGATACTTCCTTCGAAAGGATGCCTTTCAGTGCTCAGAAAGCACATTCCACCCTATTTCACGAATAGTTCATCAATGGCGTGCTCTGCGTGACCGGCACGCGTCGGACGAGTGCTCCGTGTGCCCGATTCGGTTGCCAGCGTACAGGCCAGTCCATCGCCGGGCGTGGAATGCGCTTCCTCCGAGTTGGCGGAGATTTCCTTCCACAAGACTGATGAAGTTCAACGCTAGACATGAGCCGCTGCACGGAGCGCAACCACCTAAAATCCTCCTCGTCGTTCTTCCGCCAGATTCAGCTGCTGAAACCAGCTGTGTTCCTCGACGCTTCAGCACCGATGACGTGCCTTTTGCTGCCTACTCTCGGCTTTATATCCCGAAAAAAACTATCGCTAGCCTCTCAGCAATGCGCGCATAATGCGCGCATAAAAGCAACACAAGTGACCACAGAAATATGCGCAGGGTGGCTACATTGAACACCAGCAGACATGACACTTCTGAAGCTGCTAACCCCATGTCCGTCCCGGAACGAAAGTTTTTACAAACGGTTCGACGAGACCTTGTTGGGCTGATAATGTTCAGATGCATGCTGCCAGGCATACAGAGCAATCTGCGAGCAACTCTAAGCATTATGGCGTATGTAGGATTCGCGCATTCCCCTACATCGCACATACCCATAGACCGTGTAACATGCACGGGCATCGCACATGATGTATGTAGGATTCAACAACGAACCGTGCATAAGATGACCACCTGCCCTGATTTGCAGCTCATTGTGCGACTTCGCTAATTGTATGTGGCATTTCAGATTCGCCAACATCTTGTAGCTCTGTTAAGCTGCTTCAAGCAGGAGTGAGTCGTTGTATAGGCAGTCATTGCATACTTTAGACATGCATATTCCGGTAGGTTGTCTGGGGTCGGTGAGCAGGGCTAAGTACACGACAGCTACACGACAGAGAAAGCCCGCGGAGTGGGCCGATCTTAGTACACGACAGAGGAAGCCCGCGGAGTGGGCCGATCTTAGTACACGACAGAGGAAGCCCTCTGAGTGGGCCGAACTTAGTACACGACAGAGGAAGCACACTGAGCGGGCCGATCTTAGTACACGACAGAGGAAGCCCACTGAGTGGGCCGATCTTAGTACACGACAGAGGAAGCCCACTGAGTGGGCCGATCTTAGTACACGACAGAAGAAGCCCACCGAGTGGGCCGATCTTAGTACACGACAGAGGAAGCCCACTGAGTGGGCCGATCTTAGTGCACGACATATTTATTCAGTGGCTGTGATTGGAACATGAGCGCATGTCCCGTAACGGGTCTCGGGTTCGTACGCCCAACACTGGCGTGATACCACGGCCTACGACTATTCGTTGTAAGAGAGTGGTGATGCTTATGGGGTTGTATGTCGCTGCACCGGTAGTAAAATAGTCAAAGGTTCTTCTTTGGGGTATTCTAGTAGCCCAATGTTCTTCTTCTCTACGATATTTTCTTATCGATGCCTTCAGACACACAAGCACTGGTGCACTATGCGTGACGGACAGTGTACATACCAGCGTACGTCTGCGCCGTCCGTCCGACCAACCGGGCATCCAACTATTCCACCATGATGAGAGTGATGGTACGCCTTTCAGCTGGGCGCCAGTGGGGAGCTGACAAGTAAAACGCCAAGCATAGACTGCCCAGAGGCTGTCGTGCACCGGTTGCGCGAGACTCGGTATACATCACTGCGATATGACACATTCCCAGACTGACATTGTTCCTTTCTGGGCCGTATGCCTTTCATATGTGAGGCCATTGCTACTTCGTCCGCTTGCTAAATTTAGCTGACGTGCACAACCCAGACTCGTCTTCTGCTCGTAGCGCTCTCGCTGGGAAGAGAGCGTTGCATCGTCGAGCACAAAGGAACCGCTGTGGATGCTTGTGTGTTAATTGGTAAGGGTAGCAACGGATGCTGTGTTCTCCCTTCCAGAGGCGCAGCCAAGGGGGCCAACCCCCCCCCAGCACTGAAAAAATGCACTGGATCAAACGAGATATTTTTAGATGTTCACCACTCAAAACCCTTGATTTTAGACGTAGTTCGCGCGCCGAAAGCTCTCTTTGTTTCTTCACATTTTTTCCCCGCTCGTCCCCATTAGGAAAATCCTATCTGCGGCACTGCTCCTCTCTGGTATAACCGTGTGTGTTGATACGACGACGTCTAGGTGCGTTGCAATAAATATTTTTACTGCTGAAGGGTGCATCCACTTTGAAACCTGACCGCTAACTTCATTTGTATCCCACCCTTTAACCTCTTTGAGATTCTGCTGTTTAACCTCATTTCTTCCCATCCTTTAACCTCTTGGAGATCCTACCACTTAACGTGTTTGACACGCCATCGCTTGAGCTTTTTGAGACCCTACCATTCAGACTATGTGACATCCTACCATTCAGACCATGTGAAATCCTACCATTCATACTATGTGAGGTCCTACCATTCAGACTATGTCAGATCCTACCATTTATATTATGTGAGGTCCTACCTTTCAGAATATGTGAGGTCCTACCATTCAGACTATGTGAGATCCTACCATTTAGATCATGTGAGGTCCTACCATTCAGAATATGTGAGGTTCTACCATTCAGACTATGTGAGGTCCTACAATTCGGACTATGTGAAATCCTACCATTCAGACTATGTCAGATCCTACCATTTATATTGTGAAGTCCTACCGTTCAGACAATGTGAGGCCCTACCGTTCAGACAATGTGAAATCCTACCGTTCAGACTATGTGAGGTCCTACCATTCAGACTATGTGAGGCCCTACCGTTCAGACTATGTGAGGCCCTACCGTTCAGACCATGTGAGGCCCTACCGTTCAGACTATGTGAGCTCCTACCGTTCAGACTATGTGAGGTCCTACCGTTCAGACTATGTGAGGTCCTACCGTTCAGAATATGTGAGGTCCTACCGTTCAGTCTATGTGAGGTCCTACCGTTCAGACTATGTGAGGTCCTACCGTTCAGACTATGTGAGGTTCTACCGTTCAGACCATGTGAGGTCCTACCATTCAGACTATGTGAGGTCCTACCGTTCAGTCTATGTGAGGTCCTACCGTTCAGTCTATGTGAGGTCCTACCGTTCAGACTATGTGAGGTCCTACCATTCAGACTATGTGAGGCCCTACCGTTCAGACTATGTGAGGTCCTACCGTTCAGACCATGTGAGGTCCTACCGTTCAGTCTATGTGAGGTCCTACCGTTCAGACTATGTGAGGTCCTACCATTCAGACTATGTGAGGCCCTACCGTTCAGACTATGTGAGGTCCTACCGGTCAGACCATGTGAGGTCCTACCGTTCAGACTATGTTAGGCCGCGCTGTCGCGGCCGTCTGAGCGCACTTCTGTGACGTCATTCTGCCGCTTCAGGCTGAATCACAACCGCGTGCAGGTGACGCTGGGCGAGCACGATCGTAACCTGCCGTTCGAGGCGATCACGCTGAAGACCAAGGTGCTCTGGTGGCTGAAGCACCCCGACTTCGACTCGAAGACATTCAACAACGACATCGCACTGATCCGGATGAAGGACCCGGTGGATTTCAGCCGAATTATGCGGCCCGTCTGTCTCCCCAAGCCAGGTACGCCACCTCCGCCAGTTACCGCTAACATCTGCTTCCGCTGCGATCCGTTATCGTTGGCTACCGCTAATGTTATCGTCAAGTACACGCCGCTATTCCTATCGTCCATTACACATCGCTATTGCTATCGTTAATTACACATCGATGTTGTTATCGTCGACTACACACCGCTATTGCTACCGTTAACTACTACACACAGCCATTGCTATCATCGACCACACAAAGCGTTTCGGTTCGGCAATTCTCAACTTCCACGTTGATACATGTCCGAGAGATCGATTTTGCGTCTGCGGAAGCTTGCATTTCCACCGAAAGCAAGCGTTCCGTTGCCACACATCCAGCAGGCAGTCAGATCAGAGGTCAGGGTGGCCGTTTGGAGTATTGATTGACAACTATTTATGTCATAGCACTCGCAAGTGATGCGCGAGGCAAGCGCATGTAAGGAACGGTAGCCCTGCAATCTGTGAACTCGCAGACGAGATGTGGCCTGACCTTAATCCCTGCTGACACCGACAACTGCACCGCTGAGATCACCCAGCACCCAGCACCCAGCACCCAGCACCCAACACCCAGTACCCAACACCTAGCACCCAACGCCCAGCACCCAACACCCAGCACCCAGCACCCAGCACCCAACACCCAACACACAGCACCCAGCACCCAACACCCAACACCCAGCACCCAGCACCCAGCACCCAACACCCAGCACCCAGCACCCAGCACCCAACACCCAGCACCCAGCACCCAGCACCCAACATTACTCCGACACACCGCCACGGGCCACAACTGCTCGAGCCCGCCGGCGATCTGACCTGTCGACCTGTCTGACCTGTCGACCTGTCGACAGGCTACAACTACACCGGCGAGAAGGTGACGGTGGTCGGCTGGGGCCGCACCTCCGAGGGCGGCGGCACCGCCCACCTGCTGCAGGAGGTGCTGCTGCCCATCTTCAGCAACGCCGAGTGTCGAGCGCTCAAGTACGACGACGACGAGATTACCAGCAACATGCTCTGCGCCGGCTACACCCAGGGCAAGATAGATGCGTGCCAGGTCAGATGCCATTCCATATGTGCATATATATATATATATATATATATATATATATATATATATATATATATATATATATATATCAGGATCAGGAATAGCAGCACAGAATCCATGCCCACGCATTTGCCCACTACCTGCCAGGGATCATTTCTCAAGAATCTCAAGTTTTATCTTCCATAAGTGGCAAAAGGCCTGGGATAGAGACGCCAACAATAAACTTCACACAATGAAGCCACACCTGGGACATGGGGCGTCATGCCTGCGTAGGTCCAGACCAGAGGAAGTTATACTTTGCAGGTTGCGTATTGGACACACCTACGCTACCCATAGCTACCTCCTCTGTGGGGAAGAAAGGCCACATTGCCCGCGCTGTTCGGAAATTCTGACGGTGCGCCACGTATTATTCACTTGTCATTACTTTGCACGGGAGCGGAGATTGTTTTATGGAAGAAACTTGAGTTGCCTGACATATGAAGACCTTCTGGGAAACAATTTAAAACTAGTACATTCGGGGAACTTGTTCCGTTACCTTTCAGCGATTGGATTTAAGACCACGTATACACCGAGGTAATAGTTAATATCAGCAGTGAAGCATAATCAAATGTTATGGGCGCGAATGATCAAAATTGGTCGAAGCACCCTAAAGCCCAAATAACTAACTAACTAACAGGATCAGGAATAGATATGACCTCTCACCTCCAGGTAGACACCAAGCACGACCCGCACTGCGATGTGTCGTGCTTGAATTTCTCTACATCGATGTTACTGCTAGCTTTTGACAGCCTTCAAATCTATCACATCCATTCGCGAAGCGTCCTAAATCACAAATCACAAACAAGCGCCATTCCGTCTGCCTCGCCGCCACATCATTCCGGCATCGCTACCGTCCACACAAGCACTAACACCCACCACCACCACCACCACCACCGCCACCACCACCCAACACCACCAACCAGCACCAATCCGCCAGACTCTGGTGCCACCCAGCCAGTACGGGAAGCCCCGAAGTCACTTTCTACACTGTGCGAGGCGGATGGCGACCCCCTTCACATGGAGCCCGGACGGGAAAAGTGAAATTTAGTGCACCGCACCGAGTGCACGCGGTGTCGTCGTGAGTGTCGTGCCACGGCCGCATCCGGTCCGACCATTGGTGGCGCGAGCTCCAAGGCGTGCACTGAAGCTGTCCGCGTTGCACGAAACGTCAGAGTAATTGGTGAAAGGTGTTGTTTGGCGGCTAAAAACGCCAACAACGCTGTTCAAGCCATGTTTGTGGCGGTGTGTGCGGTGCGTGAGGCAGAGCGAGAGGTTGCCTAAGTTTGTGTTGGTGTTTTTCAGAAAGCCTGCATTCAGTTACCGTTAGATTATTGCCATTGACCAACATGTGTTAATGAGGGATACGAGGTTCTTCTCAAAACGAAATGTGTCGAATTTGGCTGTACGTCAATTTTTGGTTCTTCTAAATTCAGGACGTTTCTTCCCGACAACTGCAGCACGAGGAATTCGTGGTTAACTCAGGCCAGGTCAGGTCAAAGCTCCCAAAATAACTAGGTTATGCGTACTGGCCAGAATTGACCAATGGCGATTTTGACCAATGGCCAAGCGATTTTGACCAATGGCCAGAATTGACCAATGGCCAAGTCTTGAGCGGAGGGTAAATTCGTAAGTTTCATGAACGGGGGGGGGACGACCTGACACTGATTAAGAACCGGTGACCCAGATTGTCGGACTTAAGTTCTAACATCAGCAGACTGTGAAATATAAGTACCTCATCTAGTTATTCCCCCAAAAAACAGAAACTTTCACAATAATCACAACATATTAATTTTAGGTGTTCAGGACGGTTTTTCCCGCGTCGCGTGCCCAGCCCAGTGGTGAAACCACGTGTGACCAAAGCCTACAAAAGCTAGCGGACGCGAGGAGATGCTTGACTGCCCAGAGTTGGGTGCCCAACCAGGCCATGTATGAGACAAGTGTCACACGGTCTTCCTTCAGAAGGGCGCTTCGGTACTGCTCTGACTGGAATGCACTGGATCGTGAACCGCACCGCCTACAGCAAGTCGTCGGGAACACTGGGTGTGCCGACCAGTGGCGCAGCCAGGATTTTCTTGAGGGGGCGCGAGACCAAAAACGGCATGAAAAAGAGAACGCTTTCGGTGTGCGAAGCGCGCCGAAGATGTTGAGTTTTGCGTGGTTAAAAAAAAATTATTGTTTGATCAGGTGTATTTTGTATTGCTAAGGGTGAGGAAAGCACCCCCTTGGCTACGCCTCTGGTGCCGACAAACGTGTGAACAAAGCCGCCAATGCTTAAGGTCGGTGGACATGAAGGGCTCGGTGAACATTGCGGGTATGTGCACGTGGAGGGGTCAGCGGACGTGAAGGGGCCAGTGATCCTGGAGAGGATTCGTGACCATGATCTGGACAATGAATCTGGTGCCGGCAGACGTGTGAACAAAGCAGCCATTGCTCAAGCTCACGGATCGGCACCCCAATACCGATCGACAAAAAGCAAACCAGTAGAACACAGTAGAACGGCATTCCGTTGTTTCACCGGAAACAGATGAGCTTAGCCTATGCACCGACGAGCGAGTTCTCAGACAAAGAATCCAAGAAAAGGGATACCCATCAGCTGACTCGGCACCATCAAATCCGCAAATTAAATTACCAACAAATAAAGCTTTCGCAGCAAACTGCAAAGGTCGGATATCTTGTCAGGAACAACCTCCCCGGCAACTTCAGTTCACTGAGACAAACTAGCTAATCACTGTGCCACTTTGTGTCGTAGCTTCAGCATAGGTGTTCAGTCACGAAACTGACAATCATCTCCACCGACCTTGTGCGCATTGTATTGCAATATTATCGGTGTAACTAAGTGGAAATGTTGTTCTTTTTTCGTAAATCATACGGATAAATTTTCGTTCACCAACGTGGAGCAATCATGGCCATTAAAATGTCAATGTATGTCGAACATTGGATACCTGTTCTTATAACGTATAACCAACGAGAAGAGAACTATTATATCTCTTGAACAAATGCGGGAAAGGTGATTTGATGTCGATATTCCGTAGTATTTATCAAACACGAATATATATATATATATATATATATATATAATACATCAGACAAATCGAATGATAGCAACACGTTTTCCGATTTTCGAGTTTATTGAGAACCTGATACCGGAACAGTGTTCTCCACTCTGCCACAGTATAAGCACATACTGACTTATATCGGTGCATGCCATGTCACGTGTGGCCTTCTCACGACAGCTTCGGTTACAAGGAGGCAGCGGTATATGCCATGTCACGTGTGGCCTTCCTACGACAGCTTCGGTTACAAGGAGGCAGCGGTATATGCCATGTCACGTGTGGCCTTCCTACGACAGCTTCGGTTACAAGGAGGCAGCGGTATATGCCATGTCACGTGTGGCCTTCCTACGACACCTTCTGTTACAAGGAGGCAGCGGTATATGCCATGTCACGTGCGTCCTTCTCACGACAGCTTCGGTTACAGGGAGACAGCGGTGGCCCAATGCACTGGCAGTCCAACGATGGCAAGACTGACATCATAGGTGAGTGGCTACCAATGTCGGCTAGCAGGTGAGTGGCTACCAGTGTCGGCTTGCAGGCTGGTGGCTACCAATGTCGGCTAGCAGGCGGGTGGCTACCAATGTCGGCTAGCAGGCGGGTGGCTACCAATGTCGGCTGAGAGGCGGATTAGTAGAAATCGGGTCTACTCGTTTGCAATTTTGGTCTCAAATTTTCGAAATCGTGCGTGTCGGTATGTTGCTCGGTGTCGCCGTTTTATCGCGATTTGGGGATTGCCGTCGTTGCGGGGCGCCGCCGCCATGTTTCCCGCTGGCGCCATTTTTTGTACACTTTGAGTTGCTGCACGGAACCCCGTCAGAGACACAGACGAGAGTTTCCTCTATGGTACCATGTGTAGCCCACGTTCATTTACAGGGGCGGATCCAGAAGCCTGGCTGACGGGGTTGGGTCCTGCAATTTCGGGTCCTGCAAAATGAAATGAAGCAAAGGTTTCGGTTGTCTGGACGGATCTCTATCCCTCACCATCACCTGTCGACCTGTCGCTAAATACGCCTCTAATTATGGCCGTCGCAACGGGCAGCGCACAAACTATGTTTTAGTCCTCTCCTTTCGTCCTGACGTCGCTACTGGTATAATTATCCTGACATCGTCTCGAGTGTCACCGTTGTGCGGTCTGTCTCCCGCGCCACAGGCCGACCTGACCTTCCGCCGTCAGGTATCGTGTCGTGGGGGTAAGGCTGTGTGTGTTATCTGTACCGCGCTGCAGGCTGACCTGACCTTCCGCCCCAGGTATCGTGTCGTGGGGGCAAGGCTGCGGCAGGCCCGGCTTGCCGGGCGTCTACACCCGCGTCTCAAACTACCTCGACTGGATCGAGCAGAACACGCCCGATGCCTGCTACTGTGGACGCCGTATGCCGCGCCAAAGACGCCGCGCGGCGCGTGCCGTCGCGCGCACCGCCAGCGAAGGCACCTCGTCTTCCGGAGGTGCGGCCGACAGCCGACGTCGCGCCCAGCGAGGGCTGGCGCGCCGCAGAAGCTAACGACCGGCGATCTCATCGCGCGTGCGATTTCGGCTCGCGGTCTTCGGCTTTCGGCTTGCGCCGCCGGCGCGCGTGTGTGGCAAACCTGACGCAGATCGCGCTGAGTGGCGCGCGGCCGGCCGACACGGCCTCCCAGCTCGGCGCCAGCCCGGCGGCGGCGGCGGCGGCGCGCGCGTCTGTCGTCAGCCGCCTCCGCAGCCGACGCTTAATTGCCGGACTGGTCGGCCAAAAGTGGAACGCCGTGTGACCCATTTCCGATGCTCGCGTGCCGCTGCCGGCCGCCGCCGAAAACGGAAAGTCATGGCGCGGGAGGTGGGTGCGGGTCATCAAGTCGGAACTGGGCCGACTTCGGCAGCCGCCGCCGTCCAGCTGTGACGTCATGCAGCCTTGTGCCGCCCCCGCCCGACCCCGCTGCACCCCACCCCACCGAGGCTCGCACGTTCCAGGCAGCGTGCCGCCGGGGTGCGGGTGGAGGGGGGGGAGGGGCAGATCCGGTGCATACCAAGTGGGAGTGTGAATGACGGGCCGTTGCCACGGCGAGCAGGCGCCACACTAAGTCAACTGAGCAGTCGGACGCACCACGCAGTGGACATAGAGAAGCCGGTGGACACGGAGGAGCCAGCGGATATAACGGGGCCGGTTGGCCATGAAGGGGTCAGTGAACATGGCGAGGCGGATGGACATGGAGCGACCGGTGAACATGGAAGGTCTAGTGGACATGGAGGGGGGGGGGGTCTGCGGACATGAAGGGGCCAGTGACCATGGAGATGATTGGTGGACATGACGCCCGTCAGGGCCAGGAGGCTGGCGAGCGTCGCGGTCAGCAGACGTGGTTAAAATGTCTTTCACTTGCAGCGACCGAAGCTGCCGGCGTCAGCGGACGCCCGCTGCAAAGTCGCACCCGGCGGCGTCCAGGTGCAAAGCACTCAGTCGAGTTGCTGTCGTGTGCCTGGCTGTTGGTGAAACGCCTGTTGTTGGTGAACTTGTTGGTGAAGCGCGTGGCGGCAGAACAGCGCCGACTTGGTCGCCGCCTTCACCGAGCGTCGCACAAACAATGGCGCCGTGTCGACGACAAAGCCGCCCGTTATTCGTGACGTGACGCGTGTGTTACGCTATTGGCGGACCGGGTGTGGCCGACGCACACGACGTCGCGCGGCCCGGTGCCAGCCCGACCGGCGCGTCGACAGTTTCGGCACACCTCACCCGCGCCCGGGACGTGGCGGCGGCCACTGCCCACTGGACATCGCACCGTAGAAAACAGTGGTGACATACTTCCCGTCGGCCGGCTATTGTCAGGCATCCTCGGGCGGTCTGTAATGGGGGCCAGCGCGGCTTTGTGTCATGCCGCGGGCGGCAGCGCACGTCGGACGCCGGTCGGCCGTCACCAGTGATTGTGATCGTTCCCGCTGTTGATGTCGTCACCGGCTCTGCTGCAGCGGCTTCCGCTCCCACCGCTTGTCTTGTGTCGAATTCGACGGAGCGCTCTGTTCGTGCGCTTCGCCACAGCGATACCCTTCGCCTCCGCCGAGTCAGCTGGCGCGCGATTGGCTGGTGAGCGGCGTGACGTCACGCACCAGCGAGCCGTCACCCTCCCTGGCGGCTGAGGTGTCTGAGGAACCGCAGAGCAGCTCAGCGTCACGTGACACTACGATCGCGCCGGACCCGTTGCCGTGCCAACTTGTCGGCGAAGACAATCGCTTCCATGCACAACGGACTTGATCGTTCCCAAATCTCACCAGTGTCTCGCATGACTTCTGCTGTCTGATACAATCGTTAAGTGGCAAGTGTCCGTGTGCCGGGCACATGCGCTTCCGTTGATCGGCGTCATTAGATACGTGCCGGTGCCAGTTCCGTCCTTGACAGGAGACAAGGCCAGGTGTCCCTTCTCAGGCTACCCAATGTTTAATTTAACGGTGCACCTACGCTTTCAAGGTGTCCTTCATTTGGGTTCATGCATGTCGTGGACACACGCTGATTTAAATACACGCTCGAGCTTATAGCCTTCCACATCCTTCCCGCGCAATCACCGGCGCGCCGCTCGCGAATCACGTGCGCACCTCACTGTGGAGGGGGTCGGCCCGGTACCTCAAGCTGCACCTCAGGCCGGCTGCGCGTGGTGCGCCTTCGGCCCTTCGGTGACGAAGCAGCTCGGTTCGATGCCGTCGTGCTGTTGATGTACGAGAGTCGTTACGTTAAGTTGACGGCAGAGCGATGAGATTGAATCCACGTGCACAGGGGCGGATCCAGGTATTTTGCATGGGGGGGGCACTCGAGCGTCCCGAAGGGGCAACGCCTTCTCCTCTGCCATTCGCCCTTTGGCTGCAAAGTCCGTTGTGAGCGAGGACGTGCCTGCCCAACTCCCCGGAGGTGCGCTTTGCGCCCTAAAGCCAAAATAACTAGCTAACTAACTAACTGTCTCGGCCAGCGGGGCAGCACACCTTTCCGTTTGGCGGTGGCGCACACGTCCCCACCCTGCATCCGCCCCTGCCCAGCACATCAGTGGTGTAGCACTGCTCGGAACAAAACAACACCTGCCGAGTGGTTCAGCGGAGGCGCTCGCATGACAAAAGAATGTGCCGACAAAGTGAAACACGTGTGTTGCGCCATATTTGTTATCGACAAATACATCAAGCTTTATCGAACCTGTGCTATGTTTTGGAGTTTGCACCGTCTTGGAAAATGCTGTTAGGGGTGGATCCAGGAACTGTCATGGGGGTACTTGTCTGGAATGGCGTCGTTTCTTCGGAGGAGCGCTGATGCGGAAGTACCTGGATGGCCGCCTTGGGCCGAAAATAAATCCGTTGAGCAGGGGGGGGGGGGCAATCATTTATACGGCGGAGTTGCTGGTATCTATTGAGACCCAGATCATCATGACTCATTGGTGTTTGCCTTTACGCTACAGTTCTTGGTAGGGGAGGAGGAGTTGGTGTCACCTCCCCCTCCCTTTTGGTTATGTTGAATAGCGCCGGAACCGCTGCGGCTATGAAAATAACACTCTGGGTACCATGACATGATACGCATTAAGAAAAACATTGACTTCAAAATCATTTCAGATCAAGTCAATGCGACGGCACAAAAATGTTTATAGGCGCTCACGTTCCGTCACTAACATATATATATATATATATATATATATATATATATATATATATATATATATAGAGAACACAGAGCAATGGGAACATAACTATATTAGCAACGTTTCGGCTCGCGCCTTTCTCAAGCTATGAGCTATAAGCCGTTGCTCTGTGTTCTCACAATTTGTCATTCCATCCTAATTGGTACAAATGTATATAGATATATGGATATAAATACCACACAGCTACATGTTTATATATATAAAAAGTGTGAATACAAATATAAATAATAAATACAATAACTACATAATAAATAAATAAAATGCGGGTGAAAATGAATGAATGTGCGTGATTGAGAACATATTTAGCTATGGTTATCATAGCCCCAGGTGTGCCAGGCCAATCTGACGTACCTATGACTCGATTCAAGGTCACGTTAGGTCGGGTGTACAAATGTAAGTCAAGGCCAAGGTTGTAAAAATGATCAGCTTGGGAAATTATGCTAACTTGGTCAAGACCTGCATACTGAATGTCTCATCAGTGACCATGTCCACATCTTGAACCAAATTCACCTAGAATGCCGTGTGACACGGATGTTGCTATGGTGTCATATGTTATGTTGCTATGGTGTCATATGTTATGTTGCTATGGTGTCATATGTTATGTTGCTATGGTGTCATATGTTATGTTGCTATGGTGTCATATGTTATGTTGCTATGGTGTCATATGTTATGTTGCTATGGTGTCATATGTTATTCTAGTCATATTTATGTTGCTATGGTGTCATATGTTATGTTGCTATGGTGTCATATGTTATGTTGCTATGGTGTCATATGTTATGTTGCTATGGTGTCATATGTTATGTTGCTATGGTGTCATATGTTATGTTGCTATGGTGTCATATGTTATGTTGCTATGGTGTCATATGTTATGTTGCTATGGTGTCATATGTTATGTTGCTATGGTGTCATATGTTATGTTGCTATGGTGTCATATGTTATGTTGCTATGGTGTCATATGTTATGTTGCTATGGTGTCATATGTTATGTTGCTATGGTGTCATATGTTATGTTGCTATGGTGTCATATGTTATGTTGCTATGGTGTCATATGTTATGTTGCTATGGTGTCATATGTTATGTTGCTATGGTGTCATATGTTATGTTGCTATGGTGTCATATGTTATGTTGCTATGTTTGTGTCATATGTTATGTTGCTATGGTGTCATATGTTATGTTGCTATGGTGTCATATGTTATGTTGCTATGGTGTCATATGTTATGTTGCTATGGTGTCATATGTTATGTTGCTATGGTGTCATATGTTATGTTGCTATGGTGTCATATGTTATGTTGCTATGGTGTCATATGTTATGTTGCTATGGTGTCATATGTTATGTTGCTATGGTGTCATATGTTATGTTGCTATGGTGTCATATGTTATGTTGCTATGGTGTCATATGTTATGTTGCTATGGTGTCATATGTTATGTTGCTATGGTGTCATATGTTATGTTGCTATGGTGTCATATGTTATGTTGCTATGGTGTCATATGTTATGTTGCTATGGTGTCATATGTTATGTTGCTATGGTGTCATATGTTATGTTGCTATGGTGTCATATGTTATGTTGCTATGGTGTCACATATGTTGTTATGTTGCTATGGTGTCATATGTTATGTTGCTATGGTGTCATATGTTATGTTGCTATGGTGTCATATGTTATGTTGCTATGGTGTCATATGTTATGTTGCTATGGTGTCATATGTTATGTTGCTATGGTGTCATATGTTATGTTGCTATGGTGTCATATGTTATGTTGCTATGGTGTCATATGTTATGTTGCTATGGTGTCATATGTTATGTTGCTATGGTGTCATATGTTATGTTGCTATGGTGTCATATGTTATGTTGCTATGGTGTCATATGTTATGTTGCTATGGTGTCATATGTTATGTTGCTATGGTGTCATATGTTATGTTGCTATGGTGTCATATGTTATGTTGCTATGGTGTCATATGTTATGTTGCTATGGTGTCATATGTTATGTTGCTATGGTGTCATATGTTATGTTGCTATGGTGTCATATGTTATGTTGCTATGGTGTCATATGTTATGTTGCTATGGTGTCATATGTTATGTTGCTATGGTGTCATATGTTATGTTGCTATGGTGTCATATGTTATGTTGCTATGGTGTCATATGTTATGTTGCTATGGTGTCATATGTTATGTTGCTATGGTGTCATATGTTATGTTGCTATGGTGTCATATGTTATGTTGCTATGGTGTCATATGTTATGTTGCTATGGTGTCATATGTTATGTTGCTATGGTGTCATATGTTATGTTGCTATGGTGTCATATGTTATGTTGCTATGGTGTCATATGTTATGTTGCTATGGTGTCATATGTTATGTTGCTATGGTGTCATATGTTATGTTGCTATGGTGTCATATGTTATGTTGCTATGGTGTCATATGTTATGTTGCTATGGTGTCATATGTTATGTTGCTATGGTGTCATATGTTATGTTGCTATGGTGTCATATGTTATGTTGCTATGGTGTCATATGTTATGTTGCTATGGTGTCATATGTTATGTTGCTATGGTGTCATATGTTATGTTGCTATGGTGTCATATGTTATGTTGCTATGGTGTCATATGTTATGTTGCTATGGTGTCATATGTTATGTTGCTATGGTGTCATATGTTATGTTGCTATGGTGTCATATGTTATGTTGCTATGGTGTCATATGTTATGTTGCTATGGTGTCATATGTTATGTTGCTATGGTGTCATATGTTATGTTGCTATGGTGTCATATGTTATGTTGCTATGGTGTCATATGTTATGTTGCTATGGTGTCATATGTTATGTTGCTATGGTGTCATATGTTATGTTGCATATGGTGTCATATGTTATGTTGCTATGGTGTCATATGTTATGTTGCTATGGTGTCATATGTTATGTTGCTATGGTGTCATATGTTATGTTGCTATGGTGTCATATGTTATGTTGCTATGGTGTCATATGTTATGTTGCTATGGTGTCATATGTTATGTTGCTATGGTGTCATATGTTATGTTGCTATGGTGTCATATGTTATGTTGCTATGGTGTCATATGTTATGTTGCTATGGTGTCATATGTTTTTGGTTATATGTTTTGTTGTTATGGTGTCATATGTTATGTTGCTATGGTGTCATATGTTATGTTGCTATGGTGTCATATGTTATGTTGCTATGGTGTCATATGTTATGTTGCTATGGTGTCATATGTTATGTTGCTATGGTGTCATATGTTATGTTGCTATGGTGTCATATGTTATGTTGCTATGGTGTCATATGTTATGTTGCTATGGTGTCATATGTTATGTTGCTATGGTGTCATATGTTATGTTGCTATGGTGTCATATGTTATGTTGCTATGGTGTCATATGTTATGTTGCTATGGTGTCATATGTTATGTTGCTATGGTGTCATATGTTATGTTGCTATGGTGTCATATGTTATGTTGCTATGGTGTCATATGTTATGTTGCTATGGTGTCATATGTTATGTTGCTATGGTGTCATATGTTATGTTGCTATGGTGTCATATGTTTTTCTATGGTGTCATATGTTATGTTGCTATGGTGTCATATGTTATGTTGCTATGGTGTCATATGTTATGTTGCTATGGTGTCATATGTTATGTTGCTATGGTGTCATATGTTATGTTGCTATGGTGTCATATGTTATGTTGCTATGGTGTCATATGTTATGTTGCTATCATATGTTATGTTGCTATGGTGTCATATGTTATGTTCGCACGTGAAAGCACTTCAGACATTTCCATCACATTTTCGTTCAAATCGGACCAGTTTTAGGATGCAACATGCGCCGAATCCGAACCATCCCCAAAAGCGCGCATTTCCATCGGCGGACTTGGAGTGACCTGGGGTGACCTGAGGTGACCTGGTCTACATCACAAAGTTCTTGCATATGCCAGCTCATCGCCAGAGCTGGGCATGCAACTCATTACCGTCGTGCGTATTTTCGTCCCGGTCAGCAAGGTACAATGTTGAGATAGCACAATGTTGAGCATTAGGGGTTGCGATATATGCTTCGCTTCACCCAGTCAGCGGCAGGTGTCAGTGACCAACCAATGTACCACTGATAAGGGCTTGAAATATTTATGTTTGCCGGAATAGCTTAGCTGTCACGCAACCCTGCACCGAAACGCATAAATCGTGTACATGGAGGTTATCTGAACATTTCCGGCTATTGATGACATTTTACATTGTATTGTCGGTAGTTTCCTGTGGAGTCAGCCCGAGCGGACAGGCGGAACATCCGTCTAGCGGGCATGTCATGACCCATGGGTAGGTATGCATCCGCAGGAGCTGACAGCAATGTCCAGCCAAAAGTGACGATGAATGACAACGGCGACGATCGTGATGAATTGACAGATTGAGTAGGTATGTCTTGACCAGAGCTCTGAATCCAGCAATTTGGCACAGGGAAGAACTTTGCACGGCAAGATCAGGAATTAACAAGGTAGGCTATAATCGCAATATATTAATATAATGCGAGCATTCGTAACTAAGCGAGTCCACTGGGGGGTTTCTGAATTTACAAGGGTAGATTGGTTGGCTGGTTATTTAGGCTTGGGGCGCATCGACCACACCGGTATACCGGTGTAGTCGATGCGCTGATAAAGGTAAGACGCACTCTAAAAATATGGGCAAATGAGATACGAAACGATAGCTGAGAACATTCTCATCACGTTAAGCGATTAAAAAGGCATAGAACGGTTCGCAATATGCTATCTGATCAAACAATAAGTTATTAGAATAGTCGTTCAACTTTTTAGTATCTCTAAGTTCCAATAAGGTATAAAAACAGCGCACAACCAAAGACCAATATCAACGATATCAGCAACCTTTGACTATACCTTTGACTATCAACGATATCAGCAACCTTATAGCCGGTTTCACGACGGCCAATAAACACCGGGATGCAATGACGATAACTTCGTCTAGTATGAAGGGCATATCATTGAAATATATGTACTTTATCTGTAGATATGAACTGCTCCAGAAGTTTTAACCATGAAGTAATAAATTAAATATTAAACTCAACCAACATATTCAAATTGTGGCACTGTTTGAAAAAAAGCGCTCAATTCACAGAAACAACTAACCAATCTGGCCACATTTGGCACCAAGGCCGGGAGGTAGGAGTTGTCGCATAGAATATAAATTTGCCGTTGAATTACCAGCAAATATACAATATTATGGAGGAAGTGGAAGTATGTATCCTGCGGATGAATATTTTTCCTTTTACGTTTTATTTTATGGCTGTGAAGTACCTGTATTATGAATAAATATTGAATTACATCATTTCCAGATGCTACGATTCCATCTTGACGCTCCCGAAAATATTAAATTATCTCCACTTTACAAGCGGGTTGATTACAGTTGTAATGCCATCCGCTGTACCGCACCATACGTGGCTCGGTTTTAAAATGTCGCTGTACTCCTACCTGAATAACCCCTACTGTGGGGCTGGGGGAATTGATCCTTGTCTTTGAATATCATACTCGCAAGAAAGAACAAAGCATGGATTGTTTACAGCACCCAAAAGACCGCAACACGTCCAAAATATGCGCATCTGAGACAAACTTGTTTGTTGGCTCGCCTGACATATTTAAGCCGTAAATGATGCAATCAGAGCACAAATGATGACGTCATTTTTTGAAACGTGGATTATGATTCGTCCAGCTATCACAAAGAGCCAATCACTTACCGCAGTTGAAGTTGGTTGGCGATACTGATCAGAGTGGTCGAGTGCTCGTAAAATTTGGCATTTGAAGACCGCTGAATTCGAAAAACAGCTGTTGTCATCGAGTTTACATCCGAAGTCAGGCTCGTTTGGTCTGACTTCCGGATTTCCGACTAGATGACGTTCCAAGCGCGGATGTAGGTGTACATTTTTAGGGTTTGTGCATAAACAAGCTGTTACTAGTCCACAAACTTGTCGTATTAGGTAACTGAACCTACTCTGTGTGTTTATTGATATCATAAATTGGTCCACTCTACAGACTAAAAGCTTTCAGATCAACGTAATTATTATGCCCTGACCCCGCCATTGGGATGTCATGACGATTACTTCCCGCTAGTGCACGCGTGAAACCGCCTTATGTTTACCATAAGTTTCAGCTGCACCTAGCTGCCCCAACACTGATAGTGATCTGAATTGTATCCCGGCAGGTCGCGGTGCGGTGCGGTGGCCGGCACGGGCGGCACGGGGAAGCCCGAGCCGGATGCCGCCAAGCGCCGTCTTGACCTGGCAACCTGATCCAGAGGTCACTCTGCAAAAACAAACTCCCCTAACCGACGAGGCGACTGAGTCGAGATAGGTCACGTACTGAGCGCGTCCCATGGCAGGGGAGCTGTCTTTGCATGTAAGAGTCGTGTCAGTGTGGTTGGATTTTGCGTACAGTGAACATGAAGGAGCGCATCAGCAGAGAGGAATTAGTGGACTTGTTAAACAGTGCAAAAGCGTTTGAGCGTGGCAACTATCACGATCATGTGTCTAATTATAGCTTGCAGTTGATTCATGAGAAAATCCCTCAGGGATTCCTATCTCCCGAGTGGGTTGTGGATTGCGGACATGAAAAAGGCGACCGACTTGATCGCCGACAGCTTAAAAAGAAAGTGGATTAGGTGTAAGCAAATCCAGGACAAATTCAGAAGTCAGTGTGCGACTTATCATTCGGGGGACGAGATGTTTTCCGTGGCCCTGAAGCGTGGTGACCACGTCGTGAGTGATGATGAAGCCGAGACCGACCGTGAGGACGAAGCCGTGGAGAGAACGCGAGATCGACCGGCTATTGGTTGTGCGGCTGATCGATATAATCTACGATCAGTTCAGCGCTCGTTCTCAGCGTCGGACAACCTCAAGAGTTGCTCAACAGCACAGTTATCTGCAGCTCGTGGAGGCTGACAGTCAAAGTGCTTGTGCTGAGGGCATGCAGGATGCGGCTTTCGTGCTGCGGCAGGTGGGGGCATCGCCGAATCGACCGAGCAAGATTCGCCAGGCTGTCAGAAGCTCTAAAGTGAGCCAACCCGAGTGCGTGTCAGGAGGCCGGGCGCTGGCAATGTGTGTGTCAGTTGACTTGTCTGTGGACGGCTACCGTATGGTCCGCCGAGTGACGAATGATGCGGCGAAGACAGATATCCTGCCGGCCTATGGAAGGGTACATGAGGCCAAGGTAGAGTGCTATCCGGCAACCACTAGCATACAATTCGGCGAGACGTCAGCTGAGGTGACTCTGCAGGCTCCCGTGTATCATACGACGCAGCGGCTGGTGGTGTGCCTACCGTCTGTCACCCGCACCGACTCAGCTTCACCTGCCGACCAGCCATCGACATCATCCAGCACCTACACTTCGGCGGTGCTTCACTTCAAATGGGGATATGACGGGGCCACCGAGGAATCTGCATACAAACTGATAGGAGACGGCGATGAAGATGCAAAACAAAATCTGTTCTGCACCACTCTGGTGCCTTTGTAAATGACGGTAGGTGGTACTTGCGTCTGGACCAACCCAAAGCGTTTTCAATCCACTTCTGTCGGCCGTTGCGGATCCAGTACAAGCCGGAGACAGCAGAGGCCTCCAGAAAGAACGCGACATTGTTGAATCGGAGATACGCCTGCTGAGGTCGACCTACACCACCGTAACTGACGGCACCAGTCTCGGAGTGGCGTACAATCTTCAACTCACCACGATCGAAGGCAAGGTGACAAACATTCTGACCAACACCGGCAACAGCATGACATGCACCATCTGTGGATGCACACCTCGTCAGATTGAATGACCGTGGTTTGCCGCGGCGGCTCGACCTGCCCGCGAGGGTGCATACCAGCTCGGTCTCTCAACTATGCATGCCTGGATTCGTGCTTTGAGTGCCTTCTCCACATTTCTTACCACCTGGAGGTCAGAGTGTTGGCAGTGTCTGGCGAAGAAAACAAGATGCGTGTGAAGGAAAAAAAAAGAAATTACGGCAGCAGTCCCGGGAGAGACTGGATCTTGTCGTGGATCAGCCACGTGCGGGTGGTTCGGGTACGGCTAACGACGGGAACACAGGCTCCACGTGCCTTCAGAGACCCAGCTGTATTCGGCGAAATCACTGGGATCGACGAGGGTCTCTTCGTCATTCCTTCAATGATTATCGCTGCTCTGCAAAAAAAAAACAGCCCTTGGATCCCGACCGGTACGACAGGTACGCCATGGATACAGCTCAGCTAATGGTCCAGCCGCATCCATGATCCTACATGCCCGCCTCCATGCACAAGCCCCTGATCCACGGTGCCACTGCGATGCGGGCTCTTCCGATCGGTATGGACAGTGAAGAGGTACAGGAAAGCCGGAATAGACACAACAAGGAGTGCCGACACAGGCATGCCCGCAAGACGTCACGAACCGACACCATCAAGGATCAGCTTCACTATCTATGGATCGCTAGCGACCCGAAGACGACTCGCAACATCAAAGGCATTGAAATACCACTGCGGGCCCGAAAATGTCCGAGAGACCATCTATTCAGCTGACATCAGTCATCCGTTGGTATCGTCTGAGTCAGTTGGGGAGAGAGGGCTTGAACAACCTCTATCGTTATATGCACCAATTATATCTTTGGGTCATATTGTACGCGTATATTTTGGCGTAATTTCAGCCACTTAGGGCAAGGAGATCTTGGATCTATTCTGCGTAGCAATCCTCAAGTCACATTTACAGTGGAGAATGCTCGCATAGCTAACGCTAACTAATCATTGTCCAACACATGAGCACTCATGGACTTCGCTTATGACGTCATTATGATGTCACCATGCATGGCCGGGCGTTTATATTTTAATCTACCCTTGGTGCCATGCAGGTGTGAACAATTTGAGCCGTCTACCTCAATTGGTTCCCGATATATTTGGCGCAAGCAAAATGACGGGAGCTGAGTGCTCCCTCCCCTCTGGCAGGCATGACCTGACCTTCCTGGGTTAGGCAAGACAAAAGAGCCTCTCCATATGCTCCAAATTTAAAGCTCTTTTTAATCCAAGACCAAAATTGTCTCTGTAACTTGCATGCTTTTTCCGCAATTATTTCTGGCCAGTTTTCATTAGAGTTATCACACTGTGCGGTAGTGCAGCACCTATTCATAAGGGTGGTGAACGGGGACGAAGACAGAGCGCAACTAAAGGCACAGAAATGCGTCCAAATGGGGTTCCTCATGCATGGTTTTGTCGGATTGAGGAAGTATCGAACTGAGAAATATCATGAAAAATATGCTATGGATCTAAGGCGAGAAATGCTCATAAAACGTTAAGCGACAGACGCATTGTTAAGCAGGACATAGCAAATCAACGCAAAATGCCGCGCCGAAAACTTCCAAAAGGGTAATGAAATGTACATCGGCAGACAGGTAATAAGCTGCCATATCTGCATGTAGCATGGGTTTTGTCTAGCCATGCATGTTTATTGTGGTTACTGTGGCAACAGATCGCCAGTTGGAGCGTAAAATGACGCCGGGTTGGGTGTTACACACCCAAAGAGCGGCGCCCGAACCTCAGAAAAGGAGATTAAAATGTTTGAGGACCCCAAAACATCGCGCGGGTGCCCTGCAAATGTCGTTGGGGGCCAAACAAAACATTGAGGCGCCAGAGAATCACATTAGGTGTCGAAAAAATCGCTGTGACCTCTTAGAATGACGCTGTGGGCTCCAAAATGTGGGACCGGGGCCCGAAAAAAATCGCACAGGGGCCCTGAAAATCACGCTGGGGCCTCAAAACGTCGGGCCGGTGCCCCCGAAATAGCGCTCAGATCGCAAAAAGTCTGGCCGTGCCCCTGAAATTCTCGTTGGGGGCCCGAACAGTGTGCCGAGACCACTGAAAGTCACGCTGTGGGCCCCAAAAGGTCCGGCCCCTTTTTACACTGGGGTACCTTGAAACCACGAAAGAAGTCTCGCCGGGCCCTTGAAAATGACGCTGGGAGGCTACTGAATTTGGGCCGGGCCACTGAAAATCGCACTAGGGGCTCAACAGGTCGCATCAGGGCCCAAAAGTCCCATCGGAGCCCCAAGCAAATGAAGCCGGGGCAACGAAAAAGTTCGGACAATAAAATCATTCTGGTGCCCCAACAATCGTACCAAAGGCTCCCAAAAACGTGACGAGGCAGCTAAACCTCGCACTAGTAATCCAAACAAATGACGCCGGGACCAAACAAATAAATCGCACTGGGACCAAAAAAATCGCGTCGCAGCCTTTGAAAAATAACCTGAGGAGCAAAAGATCGCGCAGGGGCCCCACAGCTTGCAGCTGCCCCACAAAATCAATTCTTACCCGGAATAAACTTTGCGGTCTCACAAATCGCGTCAATGAACCCCAAAAAACCGTCGAGCCCCCGAAAATACACTTGGCGAGCCAACGAAAAAAAGTCGTATCGGGATCCAGAAGAATCGTACCAGGACCGAAAAATATCGCGCAGTGGCCTTGCAAAAATAAAACTCTACCCCCTCCCCCCAAAAAAAATGACACCACGACTCGATCGAATCGACCCGAGCACCGGAAAATTAAGAACAGGTCACGGAAGAAAATTATCTGAAGGGTTTTTCTCCTCTGAAGGGTGCCATTGCTTGAAAAAAAAACTCGATGAGCAGCCGCAGTGGCGTACCAAAGGGAAAATGCCCTCTCTCCATCCTGAGTAGGATGGGCTCCCAAGAATCGTGCCAACTTCAGTGCCAACTTCAACTTCAGTGATGAATTGCCACGCCAAAAAATTCTGAAATCAGTAAGAAGCTAATCCGATATAAGAGGCAGTGACATCACTATTTCATAACTGGATGGGTTTTTCGAAATAAGCTTTCGATTTTATGTTTATTCGAGGTACTTACTCCGGCCGCACCGCGGCGATGGAAGTCAGATGTCCACATTTCGCGTATAGTGAACTATTTTCTCTTCCAAAACGTTTGTTTTCCCTCGTCCTGGAAGAATCTTATGGGCTCAGGGAGTACGAGAAACAGGGAAGCATAGTGGAGGGGGCTATTTCAGAGGAAGGGCTTCAATTTTCCGGAGGTGCGCTACTGACTGAGGAAATGTCACGGGTGTGCACTCGAGTGGCGTTGGGGGTCTATTGTACTCAGGGGGACGTCTCTGGCTGAAAAATGCACCTGAAGAAGAGTGCACTCGAACAGCACGAAGGAACGCATTTTCCAGTCTAAGGGGCGCCTCTTTCGAGTCAGAAGGGGCGCCGCCGAAAAGGTAGGGGATGACTAGTACTTCACTCCCACCTCACCCCCTCCTTGGTAGCTACGCCCATGATGAGAAGAATGTATCTGGTCTGTTCAGCACCGTACATGGAGCAGGATTGGAAGCGAGGCATGACCGAGAATAGCACCACCTATAAAGCGTCATAGGTGGCGTTAGGTGTGCAATCATTTCATAGATGGCGCTGCACAGCAACTTTTGAACCCCGGCACATAAGCGATCAAATGCTTTTCAAGCGTTGATATAGTCAAACGGTGGTGCCGTATGAGGATCTTTTGGTTCAAAATCGCCCTATGCAATTAAGATAACTGGGAATGAGCATTGTAAACACAGCCGATTGTCAGCTAAAAAGAATAGCTAGAGCACGGGAATACCTACACGGATGCCAACGATCGGCCAGATTTGCGTTGTCCTATAGTTGGATTTGATCAGATAGCGTTCAATGCATTTATGCTCCGGGGCGTGCATGTGAGCACTGTAGAATCCGTCTGTCAAATTCAAGCTTGAGTGCTTGGAGCCGGATAACGTCATGTGATCAGAGGCGCAGCCAAGGGGGCCATTGCCCAGGGTTCAACCATCTCCCCTTTAGCAACCAGAAATACACTAGATCAAAGAAGGAATTTATTTTCATCGCGCAAAACTCTGAGTCTTCGATTCTCTAAGATTAGTGGTAAAAACAAATGCGGAAGGGTCTTCATGGCTTGCTTTGCCAAGAACATGTTTTGCTTCAGATGATAAATGAACCTGCAAGGGGAAACGAAATGTCAGATCGAGTAGGTACCTAAGATGATAAAAATTTCGTACAGGATATAAAGATAGAAGAGACCTCAGGAAGTAGTGATCATACTATCGTACGCTTTTCCTTATCGGCTGGAAGTGTCGGTAAGAACAGGGCACAATAAATTCTGCTGATCAGTTTTTGCTATACAGAACTGAAGTACACGTAAAAACATTCCAGTTTATTCAATGCAGGGGATAAATGAGACGATCTCACAACAGCTACAGAAGCTGTAAAAATATAGTTGCAGAAAATAAACCGGAACAAAGCCGCGGGAACTGATCACAGGTTATAATTTTAGTTGAGTGTGCTCAAGTTTCAGCAGAACGTCTAGATATGGGGTGAGATTTATGCTAAGCAAGTGTGCGCGGCACAGACCCCTTTAACCAGGCATGGATGCAGTTTGAAAATTATTCGTAAGGCATTCAATCCACATGTTTTAAGAGGGATCAAGGGAATAGGGTATATGGTTAGGCATAGCTAGGGTAGATAGGCATTGATAGGTTTGTGGGATGTTGGTGGATGGTTTCTTTAGGATGTGGTGATGGTTGGGGTGGGTCTTTTTACCGGGCTTATGGTATCTTCCGTTTACAGACTTAACTGGATGGGCCCTTGGGTCTCTTATTAAGTTTAACACTTTATGACTTTATATAGGGTGTACCTAGCAGTGGATTCAGCACCTTCCTTCGGGATGTGATACTGATGAAATTGGCTATGGCAGCACAATGGGCATGATTGGAGGAGTTTGTAATTGTTGAGGAGAGTGTTATGTATCATCAGGTGAATGGTGCTAGATAGGCTGGGATATATAGCTCCCTAGGAACTTGAGATAATGGATTGATTGGGGTGTGAGCATGTACTTTTCTAGTATCTTTTCTAGATAGGCTTAACCCAGATGGGCCCCTGTGGCTCTTATTAAGCCTTACCACTTTATGACTTTATGACTTTATGACTATCATTTTCAGCTGATTTGTTTGGGGATATTCTGAAGTATCTGAAGATTGGCGTAATGCAAATGTGGTACCATTTTCAGAAGGGGCAATGGAAACACAGTGCTACACCACGAGCCGCTCAGCTTAACTCAGGGGCGTATGAATGTCTCAAATAGTGTGGGGAAGAGCAAAATCAATTTTGAAGTTTATTCTTACCATGCATTGCCATGGCACTAATGCTAAGCCCCATGGGCCCCATAACCCCTGTTCCTACACCTATGGCTTAAACTCACTAGTTTGTAAAGTGGTTAAAAAAAACTTGTCAAAGGAAATGATCATACTCACCTTGATGGGCATCTTGATGGGCATCTAATTCACCAACGAAAGCAGCACGGATTGATGGGGAAGTTCTGGGTTGGATTGAAGCACGGTTAAGGGAAAGGAAACAACGGGTAGTATGAAATGGATGCAAATCTGAATGGGAGGATGTTCTGAATGGAGTGCCGCTCAGTTGGATTGTGTTGTGGGATATGTAATTAAATTTTGTGACTCCGTTAAACATTGCTAAGCGCATCCTGTGTAAAACACAATTTGAAATCCATTGGTAAATATAGGAGTGCGAGGGTGCAAGGTCGTCGGACCGACCAACCACCCGCGCACCGAGCCGTCCAGGTCACAGGTTTCGTCGGTGCGGTGGCGCGGCGGCGCGGTGAGGCAGCCGATCTCGACCTCATTTGACCCTGAAGTTACTGACCTGGGCCACGAAATGCATGCCGAAGCGAGTTCAATGCAGCCACAACATCGCCCCTCCAAATGTGAGCCTATGTCTTCGGTAGTTTCCGCGATCTCAGGGCAACCCGAAGCCGCCGTCTCCGTTGAGCGCTATGTCAAAGGCCTTGCCGCTGACGTGCTGACCCAGAGCGGCTCCTGTGGTTCGTACCAAGCATTGACACTGTGCGACTGTGACCGCATGACCCTAGAAAACTGCCACCGACTGTTGCACATTTGGTACACGACCAGATTGGATCGGGGCGCGGTGCACTGACGCGTGTAACGACTACGGTATGGCGACGGCCACCGACAGCCGTCGCCGTACCGCCGTCATACCGGCGCCATACCACCGATAGCCGTCGCCATACCGCCGTCGTACCGACAGCCGTCGCCGTACCGCCGTCATACCGACAGTCGTCGCCATACCGCCGTCATACCGACAGCCGTCGCATACCGCCGTCATACCGGCGCCATACCACCGACAGCCGTCGCCATACCGCAGTCATACCGACAGCCGTCGCCATACCGGCGTCATACCGACAGCCGTCGCCATACCGCAGTCATACCGACAGCCGTCGCCATACCGGCGTCATACCGACAGCCGTCGCCATACCGCAGTCATACCGACAGCCGTCGCCATACCGCCGTCATACCGGCGCCATACCACCGACAGCCGTCGCCATACCGCAGTCATACCGACAGCCGTCGTCATACCGGCGTCATACCGGCGCGGCAGTCCGCCGACCGGCACCCGCCCGTACCCGAACATTACAACTGAGGCGGCGCTGCCGACGCTAACGGACGGCCCGCGGCCGGGCAGCGGTAACGGGCCGCGCTGCGTGGTTCAAACACCTGCGGGCGGTGCCCACAGCAGCGTGGCGAAGTGGTCTGGGAGCGCTGCCGTGCCGCGCCGGCACGCTGCGACCGTGACCGGCGCGGAGGTCAGACGACGGCGCGGCGCCGTTCGATGCTCGATCCGCCCCCAGCGAAGACGTCAGTCGCCGACCCGCTCGACTGGCGATGGCGCGTGGCGAGGCGCTGCTCTGGCGGAAGCCGACGGCCCTCTTCCTGCTCGCTGCCGGATAGACAGTTGGTAGACAGCGTGCGCACCCGATTCCAGGAAATCCCGCGCACCTTCTGCAGTGGAATCGTGCCTCATACAAGGAGACAACGCATAACACGATATGTGGTGTCAAAGAATTAATGCGAAACACGAAATGCGGAATCAAGTTGCAGGAATGGATACAGGGTTGAAGATTAAAACATGAAAAACAGGTATAAAACACCGTGAAAATGCACCGCAAAGAATCGTAAGCGGATGAAACAAAATAGTGAATGCAAGGCTGCAAACCGAGTGCTTTCATTTGTTATCCCCCGTCCCCATAGCAAATTCAACGAATCCGTTAACCCGGTTAAAAGCTGAAATATTTGTAGGTGTCATGTAGGGGTCATAGACTCGTGGTCACCGGGACCCACTACCTTGCACCAAACGTGCGTTCACTGGGGGATGTGTGTGCAGATTCACGTACGTAGCGTGATATTATTGTCGTTAAACGTTTTCAAATTCCTCTTATTTCAATAAAGGAGGGTAGTCCTGCACAGGCAACTTATAACGCCATTGGAAAACACTGGAAAGCACTGGAACATTGAAAAGGGTGCCTTTGTAGTTAGTGCCCATTGCGGGTGTCTGGAATCTGGGATTCCCCAACAAATATCGGGGAGAGAGTTCCCACGACCCCTCCCCTCCCCTACCCAGTTACCTCGATCTACACCATTCAGTAGTCGTTGCCTGCATTTGCCTGCCGTATGATACCCTTACTTTGCACCGTACAACATCATCAGGTGAGTGATGTCTCTAGTACAATAAAGACACAGATTAGTGTTTGTCTCTAGTCCAATACATACACAGATTAGTGGTTCCTCTAGTGCAATATAGACACATATTAGTGATATCTCTAGCACAATAGATATACAGATTAGTGGTGTCTCTAGTACAATAGAGACACATATTAGTGATGTCTAGTACAACAGAGACACATATTAGTGGTGTATCTTGTACAATAGAGACAAATATTAGTGATGTCTCTGGTACAATAGATCCCCATATTAGTGGTGCATATCTAGTACAATAGACACATATTAGTGATATCTCTAGTGCAATAGATCTACAGATTAGTGGTGTCTCTAGTACAAAAGAGACACATATTAGTGGTGTCTCTAGTACGATAGAGACACAGATTAATGGTATCTCTAGAATAGTAGATACACATATGTGTGGTGTCTCTAGTACAATAGGGACACGTATTAGTGCTGTCTCTAGTACAATAGAGACTCAGGTTAATGGTGTCTATCATAATAGAGACACATATTAGTGGTGTTTGCAGTACAATACATAAACATATTAGTAGCATCTGTAGTACAATAGACACAGACTAATGGTGTCTCTAGTACACTAGATATACAGATTAGTGGTGTCTCTAGTACAATAGAAACACAGATTAGTAGTGATGTACACTTGAAAATGTGGTGCCGGATCATGTATTCATGCTTCATGGAGGTTTATAGTGCTAATGGAACGCTCGTATTCGCTGACTCAGTTTCCATGGGCGGACGGGTTACATGTAGGATCAGGATTACATATAGGATCGGATCAGGATTACACACAGGATCGGATCAGGGCTCGGCGGCAGGCCCAGGGCTAAAAAAATAGCGCCGTCCTGGCGATAGCGTCGGCGACCAGGTGCAGACTCACCAGGCCGCAGTGGCAACCAAAACCATAATTTTTATTTTATATGTCCGTCAACATTTGAACCATAAATGATAGAATTAGTCGATGTATCAGATATTTTCATTTAGCAGCAATACTCTTTTTCCAGATCAAAAGTATACTATGAACGTACCGCTAATGCTACCAAATATCCCATCCCTTTGACCTACCATATTTATACTAGAACCTCCCGTTGGCACAGGACGGCGCTTTTCTGACAACCACAATGCTAAACCAATGGCATACCGTGGTCGCCAAAATCGCCGACGGAACGCCGACCCGCCGACCAATGTGGTCGTCGCCTAGGAATCTAGTTGTAAATGAGGAATTGGAAATCAGGCAACTCTTGGTGGCTTGTTCAGTCGTTCGTTCGAAAATTGGTTGTTAACAGTACTTGTACCTAATCGTGATGGTGAATTAATGTCGCGTGTTCGTGAATTGATTGCTTGACTGCCTTCATTCATATTGACATTGCCGAGGTAGGTACCTAGTTAGATATCCAGGCGTGGACTTCATTCAACCATTCAAGATACTTACAGGGAGCCAGTTTGCTCCTGGAGGTCAGAGGTCAAATTGGATGAGGATAATACAAAAAGGTATGTTGATGCCCCTACCTACTTAGGCACCTAGGTAGGAACCTACCTAGGTGCCAAGGTACCTTCCTAGGTACAAGGATATGATCATGGGTAGCAGTGTCCAGATTGTAAGCATTGGTAAGCTTTTTTTAAACTTGTGATATGGCATTTTAGGACAAAAATATTATAAGAGCTTGTTTCATAATGGGATTAAGATGATGTAGCATGTTGCCTACCTAACCATTTACCTATTACCAGCACAAGTGCATGCATGCTTTTCAGTTGGTAATGAAGATAATATCAACATATTGATATTTAGTTGGGGAAATACATAATGAAGAAGAATGTAGTATGTAAAATAAATCCTAATGTAACATAGCTGCTGCTGCTAGGTGATTTTATGCTTTATCCCATGTGTTATGCCAAGCCTTTCATTCTAACCTAGTCTTTTTCTTTCTTGAAAGAAATATAATAGTCGAACACTCTATCTTCAGAAAAAATAAAATCAAACATTTTCTGCAAAAAACAAGAAAGCAAAACATAATTTCATTCCATTTTGAGCAGGAATGAATGGTTCCATTGTCTTAATCATGTTCAGAAATATGATCTCACAATATTGGGTATAATTGCACTTTAAAGTATGCATGAGGCAAGTTTTGCACATATTTTACCTCCATGAAGTAGACAATAGGGTAAGGATTAGTTCGGCTAAGCTTTTCTTTTAAGTTAAAAACACTCCTTTTTACCTTTTTGAACAAAAAAGTATTTCTTAAAAAAAAACAGATTGAGCTAGGGTAGGCTATGTTAGGTTCTTTTTGTGAAAATGTTTGATAACAATTGAAAATTTCATTTTTCCAAGGAATGTATTTTCTTACATGGAAGGTTAGGCTAGGCTAGGTTAGGTTATGCTATGTTGCATTTTTTCTTTTTTGCACATTATTTTTATGCTATATTACCCAACTCCAAGTCCATTTGTTGGTGTTATTTTGCCTACTAACTGAAAAGTATGCATATGCATGGGGAATGAGTGGTCACATCATGTTGACCACCTTCATAGAGATTGCATTGGAACAAGAATTCCAAGAATTCAAAAATTACCTGAAGGTGCAGATTTACCTAATATTGTCCTGAAGTGTCATGTCATTCTGAAAGATTAAAAAAAATATAGTGTAAAATTTTGGGTATTATTGTGCTTTTAGGTATTCACAGGACTAGTTTTACACACATTTTACTGCCATGAAGCAAAGAATGTTGTTAGGTTTGGTTACATGAGGTTAGTTTAGGTGTTTTTATTGATAACAATTTTCCTATTTTTAACAAACAAAAAATGCTGATTTTTCCTTCAAAAGCAGGTTAGGCTAGGTTAAGTTAGGTTTTTCATTTGATGAATCTTGAGAAGTAAGTATGAAATCTTTCTATTTTTTAATACTTCTTTCTCATGGTAGCTTTGTTAGGTTATGCTATTTCTTTTGCTTTTGAACATTATTTGTATGCTATATTACCCAATTGAAGGCCACCTTTTTAGTGTTCTTCTACCTGCCAACGGAAAAGTAAGCATTTGTAGAGGAAATGAGCGGTCACATCATGTTAACCATGTTCATAACCCATTGGAAAAGGAAGGTCTAATAATTCAAAAATTACCTCAAATCATAAATGTACCACCTTTTGTGAGGACAAAATTAACTGGTACTTTTTGTATTTCATTAAATTATAAATCCTAACATAAGATATCCTATGATAACACCTTTGCTTTACAGAGGAAAAACATGTGGTTACTGATTAGCATGTCTTGTATACAGTCTAAACTACAAATTACTGAAGCTCCTAAGATGGCAAGTGGAGAAGGTTTAGATAAAGATGCCTATATGGAAGAACATTGGAATGTAGAGCTGGTGCTGATTTGTCTGCTTACTTTGCCTTTTCTTTGCCATCCACCTTGCCATGCCAGAATTTGTTGTGCCCTTTCCAATTCTTTTGAAAAGGAAAAAAACAGCAACTTTAATATGCACACAGATTACAGCACAATAATGTTAATTTTCTTTTTATAGGTATCATCCAGATACTTTGAATAGGCTATATCTAGGATAGATGGTATTTTCCACTCTGGCCGGGATATGGGTCTTCAGCATCCAAATCTGGTGTGAAAAGAATACATGCATATTATGCTGGATTTCAGATAAAGTAATTGTACCAGAATTTTGGTGCACTGTACAATCATTCCAGGACATGCACAGATGTGTAGAGTTTGGCTTGAAAAAATATGTTTTTTTCAGGCATATTTTTGCCCAAGTTACTTATTTAGATATCTTGAATAGTATATATCTAGAATAGATGGTATTTTTCCACTCTGGCCAGGATATGGCTAGGATATGGGATTCCAGCATCCCAATCCAGTGTGAAAAGAATACATGCATGTTATACTGGCTTCAAACTGAAATAATTGTGCCAGAATTCTGGTGCACTTTATAATCATGGCATAAGTACAGATGCGTTGAGTTATGCTTGAAAGAAATGCTTGGTTGAAGCATAATTTTGGCCAAGTATCCCTGGATATGCACCATTATTTCATTTTTTTCTGGAACTATGCTAGATATGTCTAGAGTAATATGTATTCTAAAGTTGATTCAACATGGGCAACAACTTAAAACCAGGAAAGTTTGGTTAAATATATTTCCCTTCAATAAAGCTGTCATGAGCTGTAGCATATCTGTACATGTAATGTAAGTTTGGTGCTGTGTGTCAAAATTATGATCGAATTCTTCAGTTTCAAAGCACGGAGGGCTGTACATGGTTTAATTTGTTATTTAATGTTGCATTTCGAGAGCAAAATGTTTAACATTCCATTCCAAAATTGTAATTTTGTCTTTCTGAACCATTAACTCCCTTCTGTATTTTCCAGTTAGCTTGGGCATGTCAATCAAACAGGAAGAAGTTTGCAGTCATTTGCAAAGATCTCAAATCTTTTGGTGAAAAGGTCCCATATATTATAATCCCATATATTCCAGATAATTCCCCATGAAGGATAATTTTGTGGATGACAAAACATCCAGTACAGGAACATTCTTTCAACCCTGGTTGGACAGAGTGCATGTCAGCAGTCAGCAGGCTGGATTTGTGCTTTGGAATCCTGGATGTGGAGAGGAAATTTTTGGGTGTAATTGAATATGGAGAGGATGTTTTTATTCCAGATTATGGCATCAGAATCTCGGCTTGTACTTTCCAGTAAATCTTGAGCACATCACAGAGCAGTTCATTGTCAAGAACCATTATTGACCTACAAGTGAGAATAATGAAGAAGATTTCCTCAAGAGGATGATGCTCTGGATGCACCAAATCCAGGATTAGCCATTTTTCCAACCTCGGCAGTCACTGATCTGGTTGTATATGTACCCCCACCCTTTCTGATTATTATCGATCGCATATTCTTCTATGCTCAACTGAGTGGGTTGATGCCAGGGTGTAAGATTTTGCTTGTGGTTGCAGTATATTGATATATTATGGCCAGCCAAACATTTTAATTCAAATTAGCATTATTCGCGTTGATCTCAGTTATCCCCACTATCACCTATTATTATATTCCCTGCATGCATTGCGTTTTGTGTGAACCCATTTCTCATCAAGGTATGTGGGATATCGGCCTTCGCGTCGGTCCTGGCTCCGCACTGCAAGAGCCGAACTAAGAGCATGGATTCGCGCGGCTGCTTCAAGGACAGCAACAAGAAGTTGTCGTACAAGATGGACAACATTCGCATAGTCAGTGACCTGCGCGCCATCCAGGCTTCGCCGACCGAGAGTGTCGTCGGCACTGTACTGGCGGCTGCGTCTCGCCTGCATATTAGCGGGTTGATTTCCAACACCGTGCCACCAGAGTCCGTCCGCGCCGCTTACCACGTCCTGAAGAAACTGCCGTGCTCGCAGTGCAAGTCTCGGCACTGGTGGTACATCTGTGGCTTATCTACATCTGTTTGGCACACATCGCGTGCTGACCACCAAAACGTCTCACATCAGTTGATCGTTCGGCGGAACGTGGCACGCAGACTGTATTACAGAAAGAGTGCTGCAAAGAAACCCTTGCTTGAACAATTTAACAACTTTATACTTGCGAGCATTGGGGAGGGGTGGCGATGGGATGAACTGTGATTTTCCGCTACAAGTCGTCCAGGCACCTTTAGAGTTTAGCATATCTTACGTCTGTAGAGATGTGGCAAAGTGGTAGCAACTACTTGTGACACTTGTGATGACTATTTGAGGCGTCCGCTGCCGCACCTGTGAGGCGACTACTGCCACGGGTGTGAGTTGGCCACTGCTACGGTTGTGAAGCGGCCGTTATTATGTTTGTGAGGCGGTCACTGCCACGGCTGTGACACGATGGCTGTCATGGCTGTGAGGCGGCCACTGCCACGACTGTGAGGCGGCTGCTGTCATGACTGTCAGGCGGCCACTTCCGCACCTGTGGGGCGGCCGCTGTCATGACTGTGAGACGGCCACTTCCGCACCTGTGAGGCGGCCGCTGCTCTGGCTGTGAGGTGGCCGTCGTCAGGGCTGTGAGGAAGCCGCTACCGCAACTGTGAGGCAGCCACTGCCACTGCTATGAGGCGGCCACTGCTGCGATTGTGAGGCGGCCATGGTCAGGGCTGTGAGGCGGCCGCTGACGCACCCGTGAGGCGGTCACTGTGATGGTTGTGAAGTTATGCCCAATTTTGCACCACTGACATTCATATACATCAGGATTCCATCCATATCAGCGTATTTTCATGTTTCTTCCACAAAATATATCCAGCTGAAAAATGTACTCCAGAAGATATTAAAGGAAATGCCTACTAGTTCTGTTACTACCGTCCAAGTGTAGAAGTACGGTACCTATCAGTAATTAATAATTTTTCGTGTTTTGTATGTGATGTAAGATGACAGCTAATGGGAATTATAAATATTCATCTGGACTATAAATGTAATCTATTCTATACACGGTAGAAGATTGTGAGTAATTGATGTCAGATTGCCGAAGATCGCTTGGGATTTTTCACCTTTATGTGCCGAACTCCGGATTGTGTCATTCTTCGCTATATTCGAGGGAATTTTGTTCATCCTCCGCTGTCTCCGAGCGACTTTGCTATCCGAGCGACTTTGCTATCCGAGCGACATACAGGAGTTCCTATGGGAAAGGCGACACTCCTTTTGATGCGCACAAATTTACTCAGGGCGCCAAGCGACACCTATTTCTGATGAAATAATCGGAGAAAGCATGGAAGGCCGTCAGATCTGCAAAAAGTGGACAATCATGAAAAATCATGTTTCGGAAATTTCATGTTATCCAATCCCGAGGGACAACCGCCCCTTTCACCACCCAATCCCACCCCCTCCCCATTGGACCCGTACCTGATTGGCGACCAATTTCCCAGAATTGTATCTCGTCGGCGACCACCGAAAGGCTTTTTTGAGCCCTGCATACACCGGAGAGTGAATTGACGACTGTCAGTTTGAACAATGATTAAAAGTTGAATATATTAGGCTTAAACCCATACCCGAAATTCAACGTCCGAACGACATTGCTGATGGTAATTGAAGAGGTTGTAGAAGTTGTCTGCCTGTCTGTCTGTCTACATGTCTGCCTGTCTGTATGTCTACCTGTCTGTCTGTCTGTCTGTCTACCTGGCTACATGTATGCCTGTATGTATGTATGTCTGTATGTATGCCTGTGGTATGTACGTATGTATGTATCTACGTCTGTATGTATGCCTGTGGTATATTGAAGGTCGTATATTTTCTTTAAACGCAATGTCTGTCTGTCTAACAGACATCCAGTTTGAGCTGCCTGACACACGGCCACGACTTTCGGCTATGTGACGGAATCTCCTTCTGGACAAACAGCAGATGGAGACGCAGTCTGATGTGGCGGCCTTCTCGCGGCAGATTGCGTTTGACACCGACAGCCACTGAAAATCGTTGGTAAGTGCACGTTGCGCTACATTGTGCACCGCCAGCAACACGCTTGACACGCTTTCTAACTGAGCGCGTACACCAGAGGGTCAGGGTAAACAATGATTAAAACTTTTAATAAATTAGGCTTCATACTCATAGCCGACAAATTATACGTCCGCACGACGACATTACTGATTGCAATCGAAGAAGATGTTTGATTGAATTTCCCGCGCGCGTTCAAAGTGGCCGAAAGTGTGAGACTCTCCAATCGGCGATTTTGTGCGGCGCACTCAGTTCAGACGGGTCGGTCGGCTTTTACAGCGCGCCAATTCGTGGCGACTGTAGCGCCGTGGTAACGTGCTGGACTTTTAGTCCAGCGTTCGCTCGGCTTTCGAATCCCGGGAGGGGTGTGAAATTTTTCGCTTTTTCTGGTGCTTAGGTTAGAGTCGAGGGTTCGGGGTTCCAATCCCGGGTGGGGCATGAAATTTTCGGGAGATTAAAATTAAATTAAAATTAAAATAATTGTGTAATTTGTAATTTTAATTGGATAAAACTTATTATTTAGTTTGTTTTTTCATTTTTTTTTGTTTTTTTAAATTTTTTTTTACTTAAATTTGTTTTTTTAAACTGACTTTTTTTAAATAATAATTTTTTAAGTTAGGGTAAGGAGCTCGCGAAGCGAGCAGCATAGTTCAGAGAAGCCGGCGGTAGCCGGCGCATCTGAACTAGTTTTAATAGGGCCGTTTCGGCCTACAGGTATTATTACTATAAGGAATTCGGCCGGGTACACACTGCGTGCGCACCGAGACGAGTTTTTTGTCGAATTTGACACCGATCGACGCGTCCCGTGGGGCCGCTTGCACTGGGCGGGGTCAGAACGTGCCCACACGTGTAGCGAGCACGTTTGCCACGTATACACGTGCCATTGGCTCAACGTGGCAATTTTGTGTTTTTTCTCCCACGCGAACAGCCCAATCGCCGACGCGCTGCTCGGCCGCCAACGGACCCAGCGACACGAAACCAACGCCACCGCGTAGCCCCGTTCGTGCGCTACACGTAGGGTGCAAAAATTCACCACCCACGTGGCACGTGTACACGTGGCGCGAATTAACGGCAAAGTGGATTTTTTACCCCCTTTTTCACGGTCCCCTCTCCCACGGCCAAAATATTAAACTCTTTATAGCGGCAATGCTTGCATGACCACTCCCCGGGTACCGGCCACCTTTGCCCGATTGACACGTGTCACGAGCCGTGCAAAGTGCACCCGTCAATCGCTGCACAGTCGGTGAACTCGCAAACGTGGCGAATCGGCCCCGATTCCCACGCCACTAACCCCCCCGTGAGTGCAGATTTCCAACACAAGATGCGCGTAGCACTCGTAGCCGCGTCTCTCGCCATGCCCACGGTGTCGCGCAATTTTCGCCAACCCAAATACTTTGGCCGCCATCGCCGATGCCCCGGACCGTTGCAAAGTGGCATTTTTCCGCGTAAAATTGCATCTCAACATGGGAAAATTCGCGTTTTAAACCCGCCCGCTCAGGCCGTGCCAATTCGAGGCGCCCTGCACCCCCACCCCGTGGCCCGAGGTCACCAGGTTCCACGCCATTGCAATATTAGAGAATCCCTTAAAGGGATTCTCTCACGGCGGGAAGCCGACACGTGGCCGCAGTTTCGGCTCGATGCGACAAAAACGACTTTCAAATTGCCATTTTAACATCACTTGCAGGTGAATCCATCACATTCACATTCGACGTCAGCGTCGCCAATGCTGTTGTCCTGGTCGAGCACACCAACAATTCCCACTTTCCGCCGTGCAAAGTGGCCCAAAGTGTCACTTTCCCGTGGGCGACTTTGCGCCCCGCGGCCGCAGTTGGTTCTGGTCGGCTTTCTCGGCGCCGCGGCTAACGGCTGCCGTGGCGAACTGGTAGAACGCCGTAATTCTTGTTATCGCCAGGTCGGACGATCGAATCCCGGCCGCTAAAAATTTCCATTTCACTTTGGTTCAGTATGGTTCGGGGCATCCACGATTGCTGCTGCTATTTTTGGTAACCTGATTTATTTTGACTTATTTAATTTTTTTTTTTTTTAAATTACCTTAAAATTTATTTATTTTCCTTAATTTTGTTTTTATTAATATTTTTTTAAGTTAGGGTAACAAGCTCGCGAAGCGAGCAGCATAGTTCAGTAAGCCGGCGGCAGCCGGCGCATCTGAACTAGTTCTAAAGACGATTGTGGCATGCATTCATTTTTTAAAAGTCCTTAAAGAGCTTAAATAATCATAAAATCAGTTCAGAATTCCTCGCTTTGTGATCGGTCAACACATCGGTGACGTCACGTATGTCGAGGGTAGCGAAGGTCCACCGCCGGCCATTCGATTTTACGCATAGGGCGCTACCAAGGTTGGATTAATCGTGACTGTTTTAGCTGAAATGGCATCCGATCGTCGGGTGACTTAGATGTCCCGGCAGGTTGTTCGGGCTCTTGTCAAAAGGCACCCATCTCGGTATATCGGTGTGCCTCCAGAGCACTTCTATATCGTTGGTCTATTAGCCAATATGATTAAATATGTAAACAGAGGTCAGGCTTGACAGCGGAATATTTCTTGTCTGGCAATGATGCGCATAAGATTAGACATGCCGAGTCACCTGCTCGCCGACCTGTTCGGTGTGAGCACTGGTTGCGTATCCAGGCTGCTAGCTCTTGTCGTGCCTGTGCTTGGGAGCTGTTTAAACGAATTGGTTGCCTCGCCAGAACAGCAACCGATCCCTGATAATCTGTCTCATGCATTTAGGGCAAATTTTTCGTCCTGTGAAAGCATTATTGATTGCTTCGAGATCCAAATTGGAAAACCGGCTCACGCGGTCGCGCAGAGCACGTCATGGTCAGAGTACACAAAAAATGCAATAGTTTAAAATATCTCATTTTTGCTACCCCTGACGGGCTGATAAACCTTGCATCGGATGGCAAACCAGGGCGCGTCAGTGACATGGACATCGTGTGCAGTTCAGAATACCTGGACTGTCTGTGCAACGGTGCAACAGTTTTAGCAGATAGAGGTTTCAAGGAGTTGGAGAGCGAGGCAGCAAAACGCGGCTGTTCATCAGTCCGGCCAGCAAGCGCTCGAAAGGATGAAACTCAGTTTAGTGCCACAAGCACTCACTTTGTCCTCCATGACGTGATTCGGTTGAAAAACTTGGCGTCGAACTACCCGATCCAGACTTCACTGCGCGTCTCCGGCCTGGCCGCTCCGAGGCTCGACATATCCGACGTCATCACTACAAGTAGGTTTTTAAATCGAAGACAACACTTAACTGAAATCATCTGATTGAGTAGAAAATACACCTCCGATGAGCAAAATACTTCAGTTTTGTATACGAAATATTACATACGTTTTTTTGCAACCAAATACCCATTACGTGAAACTTGTCCATTGCGCGGGGGTCAGCGACGCCCTAACGACGTTGCTGCTAGTAGTCTGCGCCGGCCGGCCCAGCCAGTCATGGGCCGGGAGGTGCGGCACATGCTGGATGCAAGGGTGAGCTTTGACTCATTGTGGTGAGCCTTGCTCTCCCAGTTCGCTTGTTGCCTTCGCACCCGTTTGCACAGCCATGTTGTATGATGTTGATCGGTGTTGACGGCCTAACTCGGCTGTAAGGAAGTACGCTTGGTCAAGAACACCATCAGACCAGGGGGACGAGCACCTTGGAGGAGGTGCCCGTGTCACCGGAACAGTACGGCCGGCTGCGGCGCCACATTGGCCAGAAGCACCCAGTCCTCCTGGGCACGTCCGCCATGGACTGTGGCCGGTAGGTACCTATGACGAGTGTGTGTGTCGTGGGTGTTGGCCACAGCTCATCCATCTCCTCAACGGAGGTGTGGGCGCGTGTCAGGCGTATTTCCGGCCGTTGCTGTTCCGTTCTGTTGACGGTTTTGCAGGTCGCAGGTCGCAGGTCGCAGGTCGCAACAGCCTGCACCTATCTCAGGTCGGCAGTACAGTTTGCGGTGCGTTATCACAGCATAGAGGTTATATAAATGTTGACCGACTTCCTGCGCTACCTTTCCCAGAATGAGGCTAAGATTAAACTTGTCTACATCAAAGCGGCCCGGTATATAACTCGCCATTCACTGAGGCCGTGCAAGTTTCAGCATTTTTTTTAGGGTTGTCTGGGTTCCGGCAAGATGCACAAACCAATGTTGCTTCACCTGCAACGATGTGCTCAGGACGTTTTATTGGCCACGTCTATTTCAATGTGGAAAAGCAGGCATTTTTCCGGAAACGTGGGTGTAAATCGCGGAGATGTAGACCAGCTATTTTCGCCCCTCACAATCGTACTGCTTCTGTTAGGAAAGGACTCGCTGCTGTGTTTTGATATCGATTGCGCTTTCGACACGAGAGGGCATCATGGTGTACCTGTCAGCATGCACGAATGCCGCCTCCGTGATTCAGTAGCTACCTTTCTTCAAAACTACAGTCATATCGTGGGCTCTACATCCGCATCTGCGGCCGGTTTTCCGACTTGTCCCAAAAAAGTGACTTGGCTGCTCTCGGTGGTTGGTGCGCTTCATGTGCCTCGGTTCGCTTTTACTGTTGATGACTTTGTTTCTTCGCTACCACCATCTACCACCAGTTCAATTTTTATTGACTTCACTCTACACTGCGATTTGACGTACAGCACTTCAGCGCCGGCATTATAGAGACATATCGGGTTGATGATCCCCGTTTGGAGCGGGGGAAATTATCAGCGGTTTCCGCTGCTCCCCAGGGAAAACCATGGCTGATACTGATATGAAGCGGGGAAGTCATGGGTTCACGTGTACATGCCTCTTGTGATATGCATACACAATACATACAATGCATGCAATACCATACCAGAGAGCGCTGTACACATAGCATCGACACGGAAACATACAGAAGAGGGGACGAGTGGTCTAGGGGTAAGATGCTCGTTTCACAATCGAAAGATTGTGGGTTCGAGTCTCACCTGTCGCTGCTCTTCGCCCGCGACCAATCGGCGTGAGAGATTGGCGACGCTATATGACTCGACGGTCGACGTGTCGTAAAACCAATAACCAACCGAAACATACAGAAGACAACGAACAGTTGTGATTGCGAACATTCACCATAGACATACCACAATGAATGTGCTGGTCGAAGACGCCTCCGTCGTCGTCGCACATCTCGTCATGTATGCGAGTTAGACAAGTTCACGCTTCTCGTTATCTGGTATTTAGGTTTTCCGGGAATAACCTTAAGACCGTTTCAGCTGGGATAAGTCCGATTCCAGATTCAGAAAGCCCCAACAATTTCGCATCTGTTAATGTCCCCTGAGACTTTGTAATATGAAGGTATTTTTTTTGTTAATTAGTCATATTTAGCCTTCAATATCCAGCGAGATTTGTGCACAACGCACAACGCAGTGTGCACAACGCAGCCTTGCGAATTGCCACTGGTGCATTTCGAACGTCCCCCACGGCAAGCCTTCTGGTTGAAGCTCATGAGTCACCCCTTACCTTGCGGCGTCTCATGCTTGGAATGAGATACGCGTGCAAGCTCTCACAATTTCCAGACCATCCCACATATGATATGGTGCTTTCTTCACGCATTGTGAACTTATTCCATGGATTATCTAATCAGCGTTCGGTACCTTTCTGTGTCAGTCTCTATAATGCACTATATCTGAGTGGAATCACTTTCCGTGACGTGATAAAACCAAGCGCTCTGGATACTCCTCTTTGGGAGTTACTATTACCGACAATTGATGTTACCCTGAGCGAAAACTACAAACATAATACCCTACCTCAGGAGTTCCGAATTAAAGCTCTGGACCTCATTGCATCTTACGTCGGCTACAAGACTACGTACACGGACGGTTCTAAGACTGAAGCTGGAGTTGGCTCAGCTTTTGCCAGCGGCTCTTCCACACGATCCTTTACGCTGCCAGCTCAGGCATCAATGTTTACATCCGGGTTAGTAGCCATAAACAAAGCCTTGTGTTTTATACAGGTATGTGATGAAACATTACACCTCATTTTAACAGATTGCTTTATTAGTCTGCTGGCATTGCGATCCTTAAACCTGAGGATAATTAAACCTGGCATCGGCCAGTGGTCCTCGTGCTCGCGTAGGACAAGGCGACGAGGTGACACTGTGCCGCCTACACATTGGTCACACGTATGCAACGCATGGATATATTCTTTGTGATGATGAGGCGCCCATGTGCCCCAGATGCCAAGGACGCCTTTCAGTGCGTCACATCTTAACCTCATGCCCTCAGCTTTCTGATGTGGTCTGATTTCCAGGTGTGGTCGGACCCCACAAAATAAAAATTCGGTGGGATCCGGACCGGGACGTAGGCTTGTAAGTGCTGGCGGGCTCCTATACGACACAACTCGAACTTGGGCTCCTACTCGACACGACTCGAAGGATGGCGCCAGGGGTCCGTACGTAATGGTTTACGGAATCGCCATGGTGAAGATATGAAGGCTAACCACGCTGTTTGGACCACATGTAGTCGGTCCAAAGAACACATTCTAGCCCTTACGAACGCCTACAAGCTCTTATGCACGTCTATGGGCATTTACGAAGGTCTACTGGCCCTTACGAACATTTACTTGTCCTTACGATGTCCATGATGTCAGTAACGCATTCGCATTCGCATTCAGCATCCTATTCGCATACTTTCCGATTTCGTTAATATTTCGGGATATCATCTTTGTCGCTTGCAAAAGTAAAGCAAACAACAATTATTCAGTAGGACGAGCAGTTCGATCTCCAGAGGTCAAGAAAGGTCATTCGACTCCGCCATAACCCAACTCCGACCAACTCTACTATACTTCCGCTCAACCCAACTCTACTCAACTATACTCTACTCAGCTCTACTCTACACTACAAGAATCTACTTCGACACTGCTCAACAAATCAACACCCTCTTCCACCCCTCGACTAATCCTCCTACCATACCCCTCACCCCTTTATACCGCTTAACACCAACACAACAACAACAACCGGAAACAGCCGACATCACCGTACGGTGGCAGGCTGGCCAAATTCATACACATGTACACATACACGCGGTCCAAGTGACACAGAGCCTGGTCGGTAACTTTGGCCAGACGTAAGGTATGCATGTGACTGGGCAATACATGCGCTCGCAACAGGCCCAGCTTTTGTGATGGCTTGAGCGCAGCATGTCGAATCACTGTTAAGTCAATGAGCAGCTCCTTCCCGTGAGCCTTTCGACAACCCAATGGAGAGAGCTCCAACCCCAGATACTTCACCACCTCCCCGACGCCCCTATTCGCGATGGGGACGCCGTTGAACTGGAAGGTTGACCCTCTGGCAGCCTTGAGGGTTTTCGTGCCCTGTGACCGGCCTAACTTTGATCACATGCGACTTCCGCGTTGACCCGCATGCCCTTGTGAGAGAAGAACTCAGTTTCACCAAGGAGTCTGCGCATCCCATGTCCAGCGCCCGAAGCCAACACAACGTCGTCTGCGAAGGCCAGGGCATTGTAGCCGGTGTTTTCTCCACCGCTCGGACTGAGGGGGGGGTGACGCTGCTACAATGTCTCCAGAAGTAAGTCAATAACCATGTTGAACAACATGGCAGCCCTGCTTGAAACCGCGGTTCATGGGGATCGGGGGTGTTCTGCCTTGACCACCACTGATGGTCGTGGTGACACCGGAATACATATCGTGGATGAGCTCAGTGAACCTCTGCTCAACACCAAACTGTCTCAACGCTCTCAGAATGGAGTGGCCTCATCGAACGCTTTGGTAACGTCCAAAAAGACGACGTTCATTGAATTCCTCTTTCACTTGCAAAGTCGCAATGACTCGCTAATGATGTACATGTGTTCAGAGCAACCGTCAACATCCGTGAAAGCTTTCTGCCTGGGATCTTCACATCCCTGACCTCTGCCTTCTTGTGGATGGGCGTCGTCTTATTGACCTTGAGCGTCGCCGGGATTCTGCGCAACCCGAGAAGGGCGTCCAGGGTCGGTCGAACGACCTCCGTCCGCCATTCGTTGAGTATGGTCTTCACCGTTAGTCCATCGGGGCTGGCAGCGGAGCGAAGTCCAAGACCATTTAGGGCACCCCGCACCTCATTCCACGTGAAAGGGTGCAGGTCTATGCGCTCCTGGTCCGCCCGAGGGGATACCTTGTGGTCGTCGGTCGGTGACTGAACCAAACCGGTTACGTTCAGATCCGATTTCAGTGATTTCAGTCAGATCAGTGCCTAACTTTGATATGTACCGATTTAGCCGATTTGAGTCCGCGATCGAATGTCAACTTTCCACTGGTTTTTGAGCACGGCGATTTCGATGGTACTCTTATCAACTTTATATCTCGTCATATATGTGAGGTAGACTCTTCACTGAATCGAGCCAGTTACGGTACGTGGCGTCGATATCATTAGTGTCCGGGGAACGGTTTTCTTGGAATGAACCTGGACGCCTCAGTTCCTTAGAGGTCCGGTACGATTGATCCGAAGTAGGCTTTGGTGAAGCCTGTAGCGTGCCCTGCGCCGCTGTGATCTATTCATCGGCGCTGGTGATGATGGTCGGTCACCAAGGGCTTCTGATCATTGGCCGCCCATTGCGGTACGGCGTGTTAGCTCACCCCAGAACACAGACTGGATATCAATGTGGCATATTCATCGTCTATGTTTCCACCTGCCGTCAGCACCTGGCGGTGGTGGTGTGCTGCCGCGGCTATTCTTTCCGCTTGGCCGGCCTCTACCGGGCCACCTCTTCTCTGATCTAATGACGTCTCTGAACCTAGCTCCGTTGAGGCGGTCCCTCTCGGCATGGGGGGGACTGCGCTAGCCGACACGCCAGTGATCGCCGAATTGCCACTGGTGATGGCCAGCGGAACTTTCCTGGTCTCCGATGCATTCTCCGAGGTAGGGCAAGCCCTCGTTGGTATCGATGTTTCGAACCCCTGCACACGGCTGGGGTTTGGACTTTCCTCTGCTGGACTCGCGGGAATTTGACCCATGAGCGTCGGGTCCACTGGCCAGGTGTCCATTGGAGTCGTTCTGCAATAATTCCTTCCCCTTTGGAGAAGGTCACTATAATTATTCTTCTTCCGGATGCCGACTAGGGTCCCGATGGGAAATTCTGGGAACGCACGACACAGATGTTTGTTGATCGTGCGGCCGGTGTGATTAATTGGTTTCCTCCACGGCGATATCATAAAACACGTCATCGGTCCAATGGGCCTTTGTCGACGGTTCCGGGAGAAAGGGATTGTACTCCGCGTGGTGGGCCCAGCGTCGGTGCTGTTGCTTCCAGGCGAGGGTGGGCCAGCGTCGACCGCACTCCTTACACGGAAAGGTCGTTGGACGCAACGGCTCAGGGGCGTTGCATGCAGCCCCCCTGCTCTGACTCGGGTGTCGTAGGAAAGGCACGGCTCTCGCTTATGTCTCGTATAGTGCGCTGACATCGCTCTTGAGGTGGTCATGAAGCTTTGGCAGCGCGAGCAATCTCAGGGCACGTCAGCGATGTCATGCTGACGGCGGATGTGGTAATAAGAGTCCGCTGCTCTGAGAATTGCTCATCATTACAAGTTGGGCAGATGGCATGCCTGGCGGGTAGTAGATGGAATGCCCGTCACCGGTGGTTGGCCCTCGGGTAGCCACCAATCCATACTCCCCAGTGGTTTCATATACCCGGGAGGGGTCGGGGCAGGGAACCGTCCTGCCCTCGTGTTTCCCTTGTGAAATTCCGTAATGAAGAAGATGGTGCCGTGATGAAGAAGATGGTTCCGTATGAAGGAGATAGTTCGGTAATGAAGAAGATACATGTAGGCGTTTTATCGCCAAATTTGTGTATAGCATGCGAACCCCACACGGCTCCAGAGATCACCATTCCAGTGATGTTTGAACCCTGCAACACCAAGTACTTCTGCAGAGGGGTAATCAACCGCTACTATCTGAGATGTTTGCGGCTGAGGTTGCCGACCGATTGACTGAGTACGTTGTCGAAGGTCCATCGAATGAAGATGAAAAGGGAACTGAGTTTTATGCGACGATAATTATTCTTATTTTCATCAACACTGACCTCCCAGGCTCTGCTCAACCCTGCTGGTCCGTGAAGGGATTTGGCCAGCCCGTCACTAGGTGATGTCTGTTGTTACTGGTGTGTGTGCTGTGCGTATGAGTGTGTTGAAGGCTGGCGAGTTGTGTGCTCAGTTGGTGTGTGTGTGTGCGGTGGGGGGGGACTGATGGTGACATGGAGAGCAGTTCTGGTCTTGAAGTGATGAGTGGTGCTTCGAGCGAGTTTGTAGAGCCTAAAGATGAAGTAGTGGTGCAGCGAAGATGAGTGCTGGCTGATGTTAACGAGCCACCACTTGCCCCGAGAACACATGCTCGGGTTTTACGCATGTAAATTGCGCCGTTTTCCGTATCACCTAGCTTACCAAACGGTATTCTCGCTTCACACCTGATCGTCAATCTGTTCGCACCGTGGTGCCCATATATACAAACACCACACGTCATACCCAAGTAAGCGGACATCCAGTTCGTTTTCACTTAGGTGAAGCAACTGTATGGCGGCCACCTGCTTCCTACGTTTCGTAACCGTTATGTTGCCGGCGTGTGACGTGCTTCGTATTTGCGCACGGCGTCGCTGCCTCGTATCGGAGCTACGTCTGCTCCTGTACTGTTCGCGACAACATGTAGACAGGGAGAAGTTCCGATGATGCTCCCGACAGCAATTAGCTGGTCCACAACAACTTCTGTGGACCTTGCTAGCAAAATCGGTACGCCCGTCCCCCGCTTTCATCTGATCACCTCATACCCTAGTTTTTCGACTAGCTTCTTCTCCATGGAAGACAAGTAGTCAAGGATGTCTGTTGCTGTACCCATCTCTATAGAGGATGTCTTTGTTTCTGTCGCCCACCTCTATTCCGATAGACGTCGGCCATGTGCTGGGATGTTTCACCTAGTCGTCTGTTGAAGAGAATTAGGAAGACCGGTGTGATTTCAGCAATTGTAGCATAGTGCTCCATGCACGGTCCGTTTTCGATGTCTGACCGTGTCCCTTTCTCTCAAAGTCCTGTGTGCACGTTGAACGTCATCCGTGGGAGGCAAGGATATTGGCTGATCCCACTTACGCTCCTTGGGAGCGAGCTCATGAGTGAACATGTGTACACCGCACTCCTGGTGATAGTGTGAGGAAATCCTCGGCTGCCGTACGGACAGTGATATCTTCGGACATGAAACTGCGCCTGAGCAAGACATCTACGCATTCGTTTAGAGCATGTCCAAACTTCAAAGCCAGTGACTGGGTAACGTCTGCCAACAACAGCTTTTGACACTCATGAAATCCCTGAATGCCATGGACAGCGGGCATATTTCCTTCTTCATGTCGGAACGCAATCGTAGTGCCTATGCGAAAGCCATTTCAAACTGGTAAGGAAGCATTGCACCATCACCCCAACTTACTCACTTGCTCCATATGCAAGTTGTTTGGGAAAAGGTGAATGCCTGACTGATGTCATTTTAGAACTTAACAATCCCCTCCACAACGTTGCATAGTGGCTTTCGAAAACATCGCAGTACGCTTGGTCACGTTTTAAACTCGACTCCGTTGTGCGCTCTAGTTTTAGACAGCACTGCCATACTACTGATATTTTTCGATATTGACGACGCACAGGATACTGCATTGCGATACCGTATTATCATAAGTTGCACCGCGTGTGTATCTGAGGCTCCATGGGGTTTTCTGTACAATGTATGTAGCTGCCAGAACTTTTCGCGTTAGTGTAGGAAGTTTCGTCCCCGGCACATTCCAACAAGTTACGGTGTCCTGCAGGGAAGTGTGCCGACTGTCGCATTGTTTGCTATTGCTATCAACAATGTGGGTTCTTCAGTACCAACTTCCGTAGGGAAAGCGCTATCCGTGGATGATTTTGCCTTGATGATTTGACCATCGCTGTTCACTTCCTCCGCGAACGCTCTTGTACACTGATCCGGTGATTATGTTGAATGGAATTCGTATTCCATTCAAACCAGCTGCCAAGTTTCTAGGTGTGTGAGTTGACTGCCGATTAGCATATATCACCCACATCGATCTTGCGGAGAAATTTCCCGGCCTGCAAGTGCACAGTCTCCAGATGTTCGTATGGCGCAGATGTTTTCTTGTGTACCGTTCCACTGTGCGTTCCAAAGTTGACTATGGTTGTTGTATTTATGACAGAGCAAGTATCACATCCAAGCGTCGTCGTCTGGATGTGATCCGCAATGCAGCTCTTTGCATTGCTATTGGAGCATTTCGTACTTCCCCGGCCGATAGTGTAATGGCAGAGCTAGATGCGCTGCCTCCGGCGCTGTGTCGTAAGTTATTGACGGCGAGATATGCATGCAATGTCGCCCACAATCGAAAACATCGTGCATCAGAGCGAAAACATCAGTGGATATCCTCCGGGACATCAAGGCCACGCCAAAGGGCCCATAATCAGCGTGGATTACATTTTTTGCTCGCATGGCCTCGATCCTTCGTCAATGTAATATTAGCCCTGGTTGTGTGGCACATGCTATTACTCGGAGCACCTCCCTCTCCCTTGGCAGGTTGTCCTGTACAAATTGACGTTACTTTATCTTGTTCAGAGAGGATATGGAAACACGGAGGAACTCCACACGTTGGCATTACCAAAAAGTGAATGTTAAGATTTCCCTCCAATTTACAGACTTTCCAAGTTCGTTTCTGTTGTTGGATGTGCTTAGGTCAGCCGACGCGGTGTTTTGATCTTTTTTTTACCAATGCTTATGTCGATTTTTACTGCCGAAATGTATGCCATTCTGCAAGCCCTCTATATTATACAGGCCGATCGGTTCACGACTATGCCGCCACCCAACTCGTCGCTAAATTCGTACCATGCTCGTTGTGACGGGGGACCAACACGCCTCTTTGGGCCTGATATCCCGGAGGAGCGGGCGGGCCCGTAGGGCCCCATACGGATTAAGTGGCTGGTCGCCTCGGGCCGGGGGCCTGGGTCGTCTCCCAGTGCCCGCCGGCCTGGCCGGCCGGGGTCAAGGGGTGGGCGGCGCTGGATCCTGGTCGGGGTGGTGAGTCTCTCTCTCCCGGCCGGGTGACGGAGTCGCCTGCCCCGTATAGCTCCTCGGGCGCCTGGCGTCCTCCGTCCGCGGGACCCAGGCGTCCCCCAGTAGGGCCCCTACGTGGTGGGGCGCCCGAGGAGTTGAAAACAATACACACTACATGGCATCCGCAACACAAAAAAAGCCTTCCCCGTGACGGGGCGTAAGCGAGCTCCCCCATGGACACCATCACCGCCCGGTGGAGAACGCCCCAGGTCCCGCCCGACGGCATCCGACATCATCAAGTCCGCCCCTCCACCATAGTGTACTGGCGTTGCGTTTTAGCAGCTCCTTTCGTTTCAGACGGTCCCTCGGCAATGAAGCGCACGCAGGACACTGTTCATAGCACTTTTAGTCATTTCTAGTCACACCTAAACAACTATGTCGTCCCAAGTTTTACAATGGAACTGCAGAGGTGTGGGGACCAGTCTGGAAGAACTCCAAGTCATGATGAGTGTGCACACTTGTAGTGGTATGCCTGCAAGAGACAAAGCTTTTATCCGGAACGCCGTTTTATTTAAAAGACTACCAGCTTGGCAGTGGCGGCACAGGCATACTTTATGCCTGTTTGTGTATGTTTGTGTTTGCCATACTTCATGCCGATTTGTAGGTTAAATTCCGGTCACCTCAAATCCCTTCAACGTCGTCCTTACCGTCGCAGACTCCACATAGGCCGATCCGATGAGCTCTCCCATCTTATACAAAGTGATCACTTTGCCCGGGTTATTCCGAAGCCACACTCTCTGTGCTTGGCTGAACTTTGTGCTGAGTGGAAACATGATGGTGCGATCCAGCGGCTGAAGACGATGAGATGTGTGTGGGGGTATCGTCAGCATTATGACCCCTGCGTTCCTGCACAGCTGTATGGCCTCAATGCTCTTGGTATGGCTGGCGTGTCCATCCAGGATAAGAAGAACTGGTTTCTCCTTCGTCGGTTTCATGTGGCTGATAAAATGCTCCAACCACTTCACGAACAGTTCAGTCTGCATCCATCCCGACTCGTGATACATCACTAGAGATGCTGGAGGAAGCCCTTTCTCCAACTGCGGGTTTACCCTCTTTCTGGGAAATATGATGCCGGGAAGAACGTAGTTCCCAGAGGCGCTAAAACACATTACGCCCGTTACTAGCGTCCCTCTCTCCGCAGAAGTGACCTGACCCACCTGCTTTGACCCCTTTCTTGCGAGTACTTTCTCCTGCTTTGTGGCCACTGTGCAAAACGCTGTCTCGTCTACATTATAGATATCGGTGGGGCCAATCTCCGCAGAGTCGATTTGTCCCTCAAGGTTGTCAAAAAAACGCGTCTACACTCACCATATTAAAAGCAGCTGCCCGTGCGGCACTCGTTGCTTCGGGTGATCTTAGCGATATCATTGGGTGCCGTTTCAGGAAACCCCTCACCCACCCCTCTCCTGCTACCTTCGTGTCCCTGCTGAACGGGTGAGATATGCCGTTCTTGTCCGCGAATTCATACGCCAGCCGAGCCAGATCTGATAATGTTATCCCAAACATTCTACTTTGCAGATCGAAGATATGATCCATCAAATCTTGTTCTTGGGCGTCTGTGAACACCGGCTTATGTCGCCCCAAACTCTTCTCCGTTGCCTCGCGTGTCGACATCTTTTTCGCTTTATCGAGGCGACGCTTGAGTGTTGAGTATGGAACCCCGAATTTTTCTGCCGCTTTTCTTGCTCCCATTTTCTTTACTTTAACGAACTTCACGGCCTTGGCCATGACATCCTGCTTCCAGGATTGCCTGGTTGTTTTTCTTTTCTATGTTCTAACCATCTGTCAGCCAGTAGTATTCCTGCAAAAGAGACAGCCCATTAATAATTCGTATCATGGTGCCTACGTACAAATGCCTGGGAAAGTTTTTTGTTCAATTTGTTTCTTAACCCGCGCCGTGCCGGCCTCCGATGCCAGCTTCGGCGTTCCAGGGGGGGGGGGGGGGGGCTGATCATCCGCCCCCCCCCCCCTGTGTAGGACAAACTATAAGGCGGATAAAAAAGTAAGCATACGGCTGGATTACCTTTTCCGAGACTTGATGAACGCCACCGAAAAATTAGCATTTGGTCTTAAAATGACGTCACTACAGGCAATTATGACGTCAGAGATTCCCCAACGTTTTTTGTTCCCCCTCCCCCCCCCCCCCGAGGTAATCTTTGGACATATTTTTAAAACGAGAACTGTTGGAATCAGAAAGGACAGGCGCATCGAACTACTACCTCAGAATTTCACAAATGTAAAGTTGAAAATGTTCGAAATTAAAAAAAATAGGCACAAGAACACCAGCAGGGTGTCTTTACAGTTTACACCCCCCCTCACTGGGATAAGGTTAAGTTAAATTGGAAAATTGGAACATTAGTTTTATCACTCTTCAGTATATGCTAGGTATGGGGCAAAATGGAGCAAGTTGTACGCCATGCTGCCCCCATGGGTCCATTTTTCCCCATCCATTTTGCCCCATTGGCCCTAAATGACGAAGGATTATCAACACAAAATATATGCTGCACCTAAAAAGTTCCTATCGCCTGCATAACAAGGCTAAATAACCACAGTCGAAGAGCACCAAGCAAAACAAAAGATTTCCACGTATGCTGGAAATCAATCACCGCTAAAAACTGCAAAACTAATAAGGAACAAGCAAACAACAGATACTCACCTGATCTTCAATACCCTGCGGCGGAAAGGGAGTGGTGCCACGCGGGATATGCGGGCGTAGACGAAACATCAGTACCACATTAGGAACACAGGTGGCGCTGCCTGTGAAGGAAAGTAAATGGGGTTGACCCGTTTTGTGCCGTGTACCCATTTTGCCCCGTTCTCCCCTACTCTCGGACTCCCTAAGTAGCCTTCTAGCTTTAAGTTTTATCCCCGTGACCCTGCCGTGCAGAATGTTTTATTGCATCTAACTATGCTTAAGCGAGCACGTCCGTAAATTTGGCACACGTATTCATATTCGTATTCAGCACACACAACCGATTGCACCCAAATTATCGTCCATGGTCAAACCGACCTCGCTGTTTACGAATCTGAACTTCGTTTTGCGTTAACTGCAACCGTTTGACCTCGATATGATAAAATGTCAAGGTCAACCAGCGGGACAGCTCTAACTTACAAATGAAGGCGAGAACATACATGCAGTCGCTATTTTCAGATAGCCCATTACAACGCGCAACTTTTAATCATAACTTTACTTCGACCCGGGTCAAATGTCAAGGTCAAAAATCACTTAGAATGACGGGGACAGCTATAGCTCATGCACGATGACATGCACACTACCAAATTGTTACTAGCAGAAGAGGTGATAACCGTGCACAACTTTCAGTTGCATACTTCATTGGGTCACGGTCAATTACAAAGGTCAGAATGCATTAAGAACTACGGGAACGGTTAAGCCTCCTGACATATGCGACCGATGCGCACAAAAAGGGCTTTGACGGACAGCACCTGGCGGTGTGCATCATTTCTTCGCACATTGCGGCAGGTCAAGGTCAATCGTAAAGGTAAAAAATGTCATAGAATGATGGGGACCGTCATAGCTCCCCAGCTAAGAAATATCTATCCTTGTAATCGTCATTGTCATGGAGCTGACCACTGTGCACAACTTTTAGTCTTTTTTTTAGACCGCTCAAGGTCAAGTTGAAGGTCATAGTTCACTTGAAATGACAGGGACAGCTCTAGCTCATGAGCGAGAGTATGCACACTACCAAATTGTTACTTGCAGAATAGGTTATCACCGTGCACAACTTTCAGTTGCATACTTCATTAGGTCAAGGTCAAGTACAAAGGTCAGAATGCACTAAAACCTACGGGAACGGTTGTGCCTCCTGAAATATGGGACCGATGCGCACAAAGAGGGTATTGACGGACAGCACCTGGCGGTGCGCATCATTTCATCGCACATTGCGGCAGGTCAAGGTCAATCATGAAGGTCAAAATGTCATAGAGTGATGGGGACAGTCATAGCTCCCCAGCTAAAGCACATCAATCCTTGTAATCGTCATTCTCAGGAGGCTGATCATCGTGCGCAGTTTTTAGTCGTATTTTTAGACCGCTCCAGGTCAAGGCTAAGGTCACAGTGCACTTCAAATGACCGGGACAGCTCTAGCTCATGAGCGATAGTATGCACACTACCAAATTGTTACTTGCAGAATAGGTGATCAGCGTGCACAACTTTCAGTTGCATACTTCATTAGGTCAAGGTCAATTACAAAGGTCAGAATGCATTAAAACCTACGGGAACGGTTGCGCCTCCCGACATATGGGATCGACGCACACAAAATGGGTATTGACAGACAGCACCTGCCGGTGTGCATCTTTTCATCGTAATTGCGGCAGGTCAAGGTCAATCATCAAGGTCAAAGATGTTCTAGAATGATGGGGACAGTCATAGATCTCCAGCTAAGGCACATCAATCCATATAATTGTCATTGTCAGGAAGCTGACCACTGTGCGCAACTTTTAGTCATATTTTTAGACCAATCGAGGTCAAGGTGAAGGTCACAGTGCACTTTAAATGACCGGGACAGCCCAAGCTCATGAGCGATTGCATGCACACTACCAAATTGTTACTTGCAGCATAGGTGATCACCATGCACAACTTTCAGTTGTATACTTAATTAGGTCAAGGTCAATTACAATGCATTAAAACCTACGGGAACGGTTGTGCCTCCTGACATCAGGGACCGATGCGCACAAAAATGGTATTGACGGACAGCACCTGGCGGTGTGCATCTTTTCATCGCACATTGTGGCAGGTCAAGGTCAATGGTGAAGGTAAAAAATATCATAAAATGATGGGGACAGTCATAGCTCCCCAGCTAAGGCACATCAATCCGTGCAATCGTCATTGTCAGGGAGCTGACCACTGTGCCCAACTTTCAGTCATATTTTTACACTGCTCAAGGTCAAGTTGAAGGTCAGAGTGCACTTGAAATGACCGGGACAGCTCTAGCTCATGAGCGATAGCATGCACACTACCAAATTGTTACTTGCAGAATAGGTGATCACCGTGCACAACTTTCAGTTGTATACTTCATTACGTCAAGGTCAATTACAAAGGTCAGAATGCATTAAAATCTTCGGGAACGGCTGTGCCTTCTGACATATGGGACCGATGTGCACAAAAGGGGTATTGACGGACAGCACCTGGCATTGCGCATCTTTTCGTCGCACGTTGCAGCAGGTCAAGGTCAATCATGAAGGTCAAAATTAGCCTAGAATGATGGGGACAGTCATAGATCTCCAGCTAAGGCACATCAATCCATATAATTGTCATTGTCAGGAAGCTGACCACTGTGCGCAACCCTTAGTCATATTTTTAGACCAATCGAGGTCAAGGTGAAGGTCATAGTGCACTTGAAATGAACGGGACAGATCTAGCTCATTAGCGATAGTATGCACAGTACCAAATTGCTACTAGCAGAAGAGGTGATCACCGTACACAACTTTCAGTTGCATTCTTCATTAGGTCAAGGTCAATTACAAAGGTCAGATGCATTAAAAGTTACGGGATCGGTTGCGCCTCCTGACATATGGGACCGATGCACACACAAATGGTATTTACGGACAGCACCTGGCATTGTGCATCTTTTCGTCGCACGTTGCAGCAGGTCAAGGTCAATAATGAAGGTCAAAATTGTCCTAGAATGATGGGGACAGTCATAGCTCCCTAACTAAGGCACATCAATGCTTTTAATCGTCATTGTCATGGAGCTGACCACTGTGCACAACTTTCAGTCATATTTGTACAACGCTCAAGGTCAAGTTGAAAGTCATCGTGCACTTGAAATGACCGGGACAGCTCTAGCTCATGAGCGATAGTATGCATACTACCAAATTGTTACTTGCAGAATGGGTGATCACCGTGCACAACTTTTAGTTGCATAATTAATTAGGTCAAGGTCAATTACAAAGGTCAGAATGCATTAAAACCTACGGGAACGGTTGTGCCTCCTGACATCAGGGACCGATGCGCACAAAAATGGTATTGACGGACAGCACCTGGCGGTGTGCATCTTTTCATCGCACATTGTGGCAGGTCAAGGTCAATGGTGAAGGTAAAAAATATCATAAAATGATGGGGACAGTCATAGCTCCCCAGCTAAGGCACATCAATCCTTGCAATCGTCATTGTCAGGGAGCTGACCACTGTGCCCAACTTTCAGTCATATTTTTACACTGCTCAAGGTCAAGTTGAAGGTCAGAGTGCACTTGAAATGACCGGGACAGCTCTAGCTCATGAGCGATAGTATGCACACTACCAAATTGTTACTTGCAGAATAGGTGATCACCGTGCACAACTTTCAGTTGTATACTTCATTAGGTCAAGGTCAATTACAAAGGTCAGAATGCATTAAAACCTACGGGAACGGTTGCGCCTCCCGACATATGGGATCGACGTACACAAAATGGGTATTGACGGACAGCACCTGCCGGTGTGCATCTTTTCATCGTACATTGCGGCAGGTCAAGGTCAATCATCAAGGTCAAAAATGTTCTAGAATGATGGGGACAGTCATAGATCTCCAGCTGAGGCACATCAATCCATATAATTGTCATTGTCAGGAAGCTGACCACTGTGCGCAACCCATAGTCATATTTGTAGACCAATCGAGGTCAAGGTGAAGGTCATAGTGCACTTGAAATGAACGGGACAGATCTAGCTCATAAGCGATAGTATGCACAGTACCAAATTGCTACTAGCAGAAGAGGTGATCACCGTACACAACTTTCAGTTGCATTCTTCATTAGGTCAAGGTCAATTACAAATGTCAGATGCATTAAAAGTTACGGGATCGGTTGCGCCTCCTGACATATGGGACCGATGCACACACAAATGGTATTTACGGACAGCACCTGGCATTGTGCATCTTTTCGTCGCACGTTGCAGCAGGTCAAGGTCAATCATGAAGGTCAAAATTGTCCTAGAATGATGGGGACAGTCATAGCTCCCTAACTAAGGCACATCAATCCTTTTAAGCGTCATTGTCATGGAGCTGACCACTGTGCACAACTTTCAGTCATATTTGTACAACGCTCAAGGTCAAGTTAAAAGTCATCGTGCACTTGAAATGACCGGGACAGCTCTACCTCATGAGCGATAGTATGCACACTACCAAATTATTACTTGCGGAATGGGTGATCACCGTGCACAACTTTCAGTTGCATACTTAATTAGGTCAAGGTCAATTACAAAGGTCAGAATGCATTAAAACCTACGGAAACGGTTGTGCCTCCTGACATAAGGGACCGATGCGCACAAAAATGGTATTGACGGAAAGCACCTGGCGGTGTGCATCTTTTCATCGCACATTGCGGCAGGTCAAGGTCAATGGTGAAGGTACAAAATATCCTAAAATGATGGGGACAGTCATAGCTCCCCAGCTAAGGCACATCAATCCTTGCAATCGTCATTGTCACGGAGCTGACCACTGTGCCCAACTTTCAGTCATATTTTTACACTGCTCAAGGTCAAGTTGAAGGTCAGAGTGCACTTGAAATTACCGGGACAGCTCTAGCTCATGATCGATAGCATGCACACTACCGAATTGTTACTTGCAGAATAGGTGATCACCGTGCACAACTTTTAGTGGCATACTTCATTTGGTAAAGGTCAATTACAAAGGTCAGAATGCATTAAAACCTATGGGAACGGTTGTGCCTCCTGACATATGGGAGCGATGCGCACAAAAATGGTATTGACGGACAGCACCTGGCGGTATGCATCTTTTCATCCCACATTGTGGCAGGTCAAGGTCAATGATGAAGGTAAAAAATATCCTAAAATGATGGGGACAGTCATAGCTCCCCAGCTAAGGCACATCAATCCTTGTAATCGTCATTGTCATGGAGCTGACTACTGTGCCCAACTTTCAGTCATATTTTTACACCGCTCAAGGTCAAGTTGAAGGTCATAGAGCAACTTAAAATGACCGGATTTGAAACGATGCACACCGCCAGGTGCTGTCCATCAATGCCATTTTTGTGCGCATCGGTCCCTTATGTCAGGAGGCACAACCGTTCCCGTAGGTTTTAATGCATTCTGACCTTTGTAATTGACCTTGACCTAATTAAGTATGCAACTGAAAGTTGTGCACTTCCAGTTGCATGATTGCATTCAGTAGTCAGCTCCATGATAATTTGGGTGCAATCGGTTGTGTGTGCTGAATACGAATATGAATACGTGTACCAACTTTACGGACGTCGTAAAGTTGGCACACGTATTCATATTCGTATTCGTCATATTTTTAGACCAATCGAGGTCAAGGTGAAGGTCACAGTGCACTTGAAATGACCGGGACAGCCCAAGCTCATGAGCGATAGCATGCACACTACCAAATTGTTACTTGCAGCACAGGTGATCACCGTGCACAACTTTCAGTTGTATACTTCATTACGTCAAGGTCAATTACAAAGGTCAGAATGCATTAAAATCTTCGGGAACGGCTGTGCCTCCTGACATATGGGACCGATGTGCACAAAAGGGGTATTGACGGCCTGCACCTGGCATTGCGCATCTTTTCGTCGCACGTTGAAGCAGGTCAAGGTCAATCATGAAGGTAAAATTTAGCCTAGAATGATGGAGACAGTCATAGATCTCCAGCTGAGGCACATCAATCCATATAATTGTCATTGTCAGGAAGCTGACCACTGTGCGCAACCCTTAGTCATATTTGTAGACCAATCGATGTCAAGGTGAAGGTCATAGTGCACTTGAAATGAACGGGACAGATCTAGCTCATTTGCGATAGTATGCACAGTACCAAATTGCTACTAGCAGAAGAGGTGATCACCGTACACAACTTTCAGTTGCATTCTTCATTAGGTCAAGGTCAATTACAAAGGTCAGATGCATTAAAAGTTACGGGATCGGTTGCGCCTCAAGACATATGGGACCGATGCACACACAAATGGTATTTACGGACAGCACCTGGCATTGTGCATCTTTTCGTCGCACGTTGCAGCAGGTCAAGGTCCATCATGAAGGTCAAAATTGTCCTAGAATGATGGGGACAGTCATAGCTCCCTAACTAAGGCACATCAATCCTTTTAATCGTCATTGTCATGGAGCTGACCACTGTGCACAACTTTCAGTCATATTTGTACAACGCTCAAGGTCAAGTTGAAAGTCATCGTGCACTTGAAATGACCGGGACAGCTCTAGCTCATGAGCGATAGTATGCATACTACCAAATTGTTACTTGCAGAATGGGTGATCACCGTGCACAACTTTCAGTTGCATACTTAATTAGGTCAAGGTCAATTACAAAGGTCAGAATGCATTAAAACCTACGGGAACGGTTGTGCCTCCTGACATAAGGGACCGATGCGCACAAAAAAAAATGGTATTGACGGACAGCACCTGACGGTGTGCATCGTTTCATCGCACATTGTGGCAGGTCAAGGTCAATGATGAAGGTAAAAAATATCCTAAAATGATGGGGACAGTCATAGCTCCCCAGCTAAGGCACATCAATCCTTGCAATCGTCATTGTCAGGGAGCTGACCACTGTGCCCAACTTTCAGTTATATTTTTACACTGCTCAAGGTCAAGTTGAAGGTCAGAGTGCACTTGAAATGACCGGGACAGCTCTAGCTCATGAGCGATAGCATGCACACTACCGAATTGTTACTTGCAGAATAGGTGATCACCGTGCACAACTTTCAGTTGCATACTTCATTAGGTCAAGGTCAATTACAAAGGTCAGAATGCATTAAAACCTACGGGAACGGTTGTGCCTCCTGACGTAAGGGACCGATGCGCACAAAAATGGCATTGACGGACAGCACCTGGCGGTGTGCATCGTTTCAAATCCGGTCATTTTAAGTGCTCTATGACCTTCAACTTGACCTTGAGCGGTGTAAAAATATGACTGAAAGTTGGGCACAGTAGTCAGCTCCATGACAATGACGTTTACAAGGATTGATGTGCCTTAGCTGGGGAGCTATGACTGTCCCCATCATTTTAGGATATTTTTTACCTTCATCATTGACCTTGACCTGCCACAATGTGGGATGAAAAGATGCATACCGCCAGGTGCTGTCCGTCAATACCATTTTTGTGCGCATCGCTCCCATATGTCAGGAGGCACAACCGTTCCCATAGGTTTTAATGCATTCTGACCTTTGTAATTGACCTTTACCAAATGAAGTATGCCACTAAAAGTTGTGCACGGTGATAATATAAATATTTAAATGCACGCCATCCCTATTGTAATCCATAGATATCCATTAGAGACGATGCGACGCGTTTAGAACGAACGTAATCATTTTCGGAGCACCATTTCCGCTCACATTTCACGTGACTCAGAAGCGGAACAAGTATTTCTTGAGGCGAATATAAAGGAGAGTGCGAATTGCGAACATAGCTGTCAACGTGATAAATGAGAACCAAAGGCATCAGGAGAGGGCAGTTCCCTTGGGAATAGCCTTCCGGGTACATGATCCCGTGTAGTACTTCATATTCATTTTAAAGATAGGGAAATCGTTCTGGAGTTATTGGAGATAACATAACCAGAGCAAAGCGAATAGTTTCCGAGTCGCGGCATCCCAGGTCTGCGGGTGTGGTGGAGGGTGGGGATGTGAGGGGATTTATCCCGCTCGCCACACACGCACACGCACACGCACACGCACACACACACGCGCACACACACACACACACACACACACACTGTGTGTGTATGTGTTCGACTCCTCAGGGGGCCGTGCTCCCTCCGAGGTGTTCGACTCCTCAGGGGGCCGTGCTCCCTCCGAGGTGTTCGACTCCTCAGGGGGCCGTGCTCCCTCCGAGTTGTTCGACTCCTCAGGGGGCCGTGCTCCCTCCGAGGTGTTCGACTCCTCAGGGGGCCGTGCTCCCTCCGAGGTGTTCGACTCCTCAGGGGGCCGTGCTCCCTCCGAGGTGTTCGACTCCTCAGGGGGCCGTGCTCCCTCCGAGGTGTTCGACTCCTCAGGGGGCCGTGCTCCCTCCGAGGCGTTCGACTCCTCAGGGGGCCGTGCTCCCTCCGAGGTGTTCGACTCCTCAGGGGGCCGTGCTCCCTCCGAGGTGTTCGACTCCTCAGGGGGCCGTGCTCCCTCCGAGGTGTTCGACTCCTCAGGGGGACGTGCTCCCTCCGATGTGTTCGACTCCTCAGGGGACCGTGCTCCCTCCGAGGTGTTAGACTCCTCAGGGGGCCGTGCTCCCTCCAAGGTGTTCGACTCCTCGGGCCACACATCCTGGTGTGCCGCTGATAACAATTGAGGCCCTCGAAATTTTGCAAGGAAGCGGCCAAAGCTGAAGTGGCGAACCGACTGTTGTACCGTCCGTCCCAGTGATAATTGATTGCACGGCCTGTTACTACTCTGTGCCACTTGGAATTATTATTCAGCAAGAGTAAGGATGCTGTTCAATGGAAGAGCATTTACATAAAATACTGATAACGACTGACAACGAATTTATGCTAAGCATTAATTCGTCCTCCCATCTACGTCGCTTTTCAATAACGAGTACATTTAAGACGGTATTTGATATTTTGTGATCAAGATGGGCGCGGTGACTGATGACTGGTGCTGGCTGTGGCGGGAGATGCATGGCGCGGTGACTGATGACTGGTGCTGGCTGTGGCGGGAGATGCATGGTGCGGTGACTGATGACTGGTGCTGGCTGTGGCGGGAGATGCATGGCGCGGTGACTCCATCCATAGACATCCATTAGAAACGATGCGACGCGTTTAATACCTCACTTTCACGTGACTCACAAGCGGCGGCGGCTCGGCGTCTCCGTGAGACGCGTGCGGACGGTGGGTCGCGCGGCCACCGTCCCGGGCTCGCAGCAGCCGCAGAGCCGGGCTCGCCGCTCACGGCACTGCCTGCAGCACCGGCGGCTGGGACGGCTGCTGCCGCATGTGCGGCAGCTGTCGTGGGGACGGCAGATAGCACGGTTGCTGCTGCGGCGTGTGCGGCACCTGTTGCTACTGCTGCCGCTGCTGCTCCTGCGGATATTGTTGCTGCTGTTGCTGTTGCTGTTGCTGTTGCTGCTGCTGCTGCTGCAGCGAATGATGTTGCTGCTGTTGCTGCTGTTGCTGTTGCTGCGGCTGCGGCTGCTGCTGCGGCACTGGCCGGCCAGGAGGCGATTGGGTCACAAGCGCCGACTTGACGTCGGCCAGCGGCGGCACTGTTGGCACAGCAGCACACAGCAGGTCACAACAGGTCAGAACAGCACACTATAGGTCGCAGGAGGTCACAACAGGTCGGAACAGCACACTATAGGTCACAGCAGGTCCCAACAACACACAATACGTCACAGCAGGTAGCAGCACACACCATGTCACAGCAGGTAGCGAAAGCATACGAATCGCAGTAAGTAGTAAAGTAACGTAAATGTAAAGTAACGTAAAAAGTAACTATCGCAGCAGGTAGTTACTTATTGTGGTTTAGGGGCGCATCGACTGCATTGATCATAGCGCCCATAGCTCAGTCATTTATACATAGAATCGTGTGAACGCCACTTCGGACAACGAGTTATAAGCCAATGTGGAATCTGTTTATAATAGAACTGGTACTAACCACGTCTGCATCAGCATGTTAATGGCCGGTGTAAATCACGGACAATCTAATTTCCAAGAGGAATTTGAAAAGTTGTCCCCGAGTGAACAATGTCAGACTCCGTTCCCTAATACTTCCCGAAGCGAGATAGATCGCAGCAGGTAACAGCAGCTCATGGTAGGTCACTCCAGGCCACAACAACACAAGGACTACAGCAAATAACAGAAGGCCACAAGGTCACAGCAAGTCACCGCAGCACACAGCGGCGACAACAGCCCACAGCAAGTCCCATCAGCACACAGCAGGCCACAACAGCCCACAGCAAGTAACATCAGCACACAGCGGGCCACAACAGCCCACAGCAAGTCACATCAGCACACAGCGGGCCACAACAGGTCACAGCAAGTAACCGCAGCACACAGCGGGCCACAACAGGTCACAGCAAGTCACATCAGCACACAGCGGGCCACAACAGATCATAGCAAATCACATCAGCACACAGCGGGCCACAACAGGTCACAGCAAGTCACCGCAGCACACAGCGGGCCACAACAGGTCACAGCAAGTCACCGTAGCACACAGCGGGCCACAACAGGTCACAGCAAGTCACCGCAGCACACAGCGGGCCACAACAGGTCACAGCAAGTCACCGCAGCACACAGCGGGCCACAACAGGTCACAGCAAGTCACCTTAGCACACAGCGGGCCACAACAGGTCACCGCAGCACACAGCGGGCCACAACAGGTCACAGCAAGTCACCGTAGCACACAGCGGGCCACAACAGGTCACAGCAAGTCACCGCAGCACACAGCGGGCCACAACAGGTCACAGGAAGTCACCGCAGCACACAGCGGACCACAACAGGTCACAGCAAGTCACCGTAGCACACAGCGGGACACAACAGGTCACAGCAAGTCACATCAGCACACAGCGGGCCACAACAGCGCAACAGCAAGTCACATCAGCACACAGCGGGCCACAACAGGTCACAGCAAGTCACCGCAGCACACAGCGGGCCAAAACAGCCCACAGCAAGTCACCGCAGCACACAGCGGGCCACAACAGGTCACAGCAAGTCACCACAGCACATAGCGCGCCACAACAGGTCACAGCAAGTCACCGCAGCACACAGCGGGCCACAACAGGTCACAGGAAGTCACCGCAGCACACAACGGGCCACAACAGGTCACAGCAAGTCACCGCAGCACACAGCGGGCCACAACAGCCCACAGCAAGTCACCGCAGCACACAGCGGGCCACAACAGCCACCGGGACAGGTCACTGGCATCGATACTGATAACATAATACTACCAATATTACGGTGCCCATCCCATTTGTCAGTATTCGAAAAGCCAACTTATCTCTCGGCTGCATTTTTAACGTTTCACTCCGTTTTGCAACATAATTACCAATTGAATTGCAAGTAATCTAGGCAAAACCAGCATCTAGATTCATGGAAAACCTAAGATTCCAATTAAGTACTAATGCTACATTGCAGAAAAATGACGAACCAAAGCCGGGCAACATGCCGAGCGTCTTGGACTTGAGGTATTTGCTCGCAAAAACAATTTGAAGAACAGTCGTTGTGTGCAATGCGGTTCATACATGTTCATCTAGCCCACTGTTTGCATCTGACATCTGACATTTACATCCGACATGTCAGAACCGCCCGCCACCAGGCGCCAACCAACACAGTAGAAATTGCACACGTTCCCAGAGTCGGCGTGGCACAGGTAGCACGACGTGGCGGCGGCACTCACAGGTGATGGTTCGCACTCATAGGTGATGAGCGGCACTCACAGGTGATGGTGGGCACTCACATGTGATGGTCGGCACCGCTCCTGAAGGCGACATCATGCCCATCAGCATGTGCGGCTGGCCGCGCGTGCGTGACGTCGTTGTCGGTGTCGGTGTCGGTGTCGGTGTGAGTGTCGGTGTGAGTGTCGGCAGCGGGTGCCGCGGCCGCGGATGACACAGCGTCGCCGCCCGACATCCGGCTTCCGTGGCGGGCAGGCCGCGCAGCACAGATGGCGGCCGCCGGTTGGCCAGGGCGGGCGCCATCTTCAGGACGGCTGGCGGTGCGCCGTCCTGCGGGCGGCAGCAGAACACAGTCAGCTCACCGTGCGGCGGCCAACCCGAGCTGGCGCCACAGGGATGGCACGCACTTGTTAATCAAACGGAACGCGCCGGTCGTCCAAACGTGCATATTATCTTGTCGGCCTGTCAGCGGGTCGCTAGTTCCTGTTTCCAAACCACTGCAGCTGCGGCAATGCACCACGGCAGCAAAATGTGTGCTCCGGGCGTGTGACTATTCCCATTGGCTGGCCACACGAATCGGGTCAGATGGGTCGTGTTTCAGCCACCGGCCGACTGGGTCCGGCCAGCCGGGATCGGCAGCGTGGCCGGACAAACAGCAGTGTGTCGGCACGCGCCACGTCCGCCGCCAAACCACGCGCCACCGTACTATGTCAAGTGTACGGTACGCTGTACCGGTCAAGTCTACGCTGGCCTGCCCGGCTCTTCGAGTCGCCCAACAATACGAAGATCCGCTTGGGTAGGTCTCCGAGTCGCCGGACAATACGCAGATCCGCTGGGAAGGTCCCCGAGTCGCCGAACAATGCGCAGATCCTCTGGGAAGGTTTTCGGGTCGCCCGACAATACGCACATCCACTGGAAAGGTCCTCGAGTCGCCCGATAACGCGCAGATCCACTGAGAAAGAGCAGGGCAGCAGGACGGCTGCTCCGTTTGCCGCTCTGGGGCAGGAGCCAGGCTGGATGGCTCAGCTCCATGTCGAATAGGAGCCGCTGGCAGGAGCGAAACCAGACAGGAGCAGGAGCTGGAGCAAGATCTGCACCATATGGCACGTCCCGGGCCATAACAAACAGGAGCCGCTGGCAGCGTCCAGATCTGACGCCGACACTGCAGTGAAAGGACAGCAACAAAGGAGAGCCACACGAAACGATTATATAAATCGTGACAAAGCCGGAAGGGGGCAGGGATTGTTGGCTAATCCCCACACGAAAGTCATCACGAGTGGAAAATGTAAGCACTTGCTTAGCAGTATTCCAACAATCCACCAGTTATAGATGTAATATCCGACACAATTTTGTACGCCAGAAATCACCTGCGGTTGCGGAACCTTTCCAAGAACTCTGTACGTTTCTGAGGTCTGCAGCCTAGTGGAGAAGCCGCCACCGGTCACGTCTGGTGCACAGGAACAGGTGAGCACGTGACTGTGACAGATGAACACGTGACTGTGTGACAGGTGACCACGTAACTGTGACAGGTGAGCATGTGACTGTGACAGGTGGCCACGTGACTGACCGGTGAGGATGTGACTGTGACAGGTGAGCACGTGACTGTGTGACATGTGAAAACGTAACCTTGTGACAGGTGAACACGTGACCCTGTGACAGGTGAACACGTGACTGACAGGTCAACACGTGACTGTGACAAGTGAGCAAGTGACCCTGTTACAGGTGAACACGTAACCCTGTGACAGGTGTGACCAGTGTGACAGCGGTCTGGACATTTCCGTCCGCCAGGCGCCGCCCCTGCCGTTCAAGGCTGAAGACGCTCAACACCGAGTACGGCTTTGAATACCGCTGGCATGCGGCGGGCTTTTAGCTCCATATCCGGAATGTCGTACTAATAGATTCACACCCATCGCATGACAGGTTCCACGCCACTGTCCTTCCCAGAGCGATACTTTGGAACTTACTTATTTGAGTGAGTGGTGGGGGGTTGGAGTGGGGAGGCAGAAGTGCTGCGATTGCCAACTAAAAAGAGTCATCGGCGGTTCCCACCAAGTTGCTAGCCGGTACGCTACCAGCTGAGCTACCAGCTGAGATTACATAGAACCGGCCAACAACCAACATCCAGAATTGACAAGTGAACCCCACCCGGGGACGCCGCCTATGCCATGGGAACGTCCACGGGTCTGCAGCTGGATAATTGTATGATCAAAAGAGGTGATACCTTCGGAACACCGTGACATGATAATGATTGGTTTTCATTTGCGCTTGCATCATCTGCTGACTAAAGGCATCCAAAAGTCGCTGACGGATCACTGTATTGAGCCGACTGGTACAACATAGACAGCTTATTTATTTAAATCACACGAGCACAGCTCCTGCATATTGCATCAGCATGTCTGCAATATGAAGTGATCAAATTTGGCGTCAGTTCTCTCTGGGTGATGCAACACAGGCTCGGCATTTGTTGCACTGCCTTAAGCGCATGCAGCAGCACAAGCAGGGCACCTTGAAGCACGGGGAAGAGCTTCAAACCCAAAACCTGAAGCAAGGGGGAATGAAAAATATTGTCACTCTTGAAAATGATCCATGATCGAAAAGTGTTGAGATCTAATATATCTAATTTGTATTAAAAGCACAGCATTCCTTGTCAATGTGGGCCAAAACGTTTCACCTTATTTTACTTTCAATCATGGCAAGGGGGGAGCTTGTAACCCAAAACCTGAAGCACGGGAAGGAGCATGCAACCCAAGACCTGAAGCACGGGGGAGGAGCATGCAACCCAAGAAACCCTGTCGAGAAAAACCCCACTGGTACCATCGAGATCGGGATTGAGTGAATAGGGATTAATTGGTATGGGTAGATGTGCAGGATGTTGGTGGATAGCTTCTTTGGTATTTATGATGCTGTATTTTGCAGGGTCCGAGTATCTTTTGCCGATGCTTATAGTATTTTCCCTTTACAGGCTCAAACCAGATGGATCCCTATGGCTCTTTTGATGTCTGAACACTGGATGACTGCACTATCCCGCTTGCCAACTATTTCCTACCTTACGCTCTATCACTTCATGACCAGTGTAGGCAATTTGTTTGCGAGTGACCGGCGCTTTCCGCACTTCATCTTCTGCCAGCCTTCTGGCTGAAACCCACGAGCCACCACTCTCGCTCCGCCGCGAAATGCTCGGGATGCGCTATGCCTTTAAGCTGCGCCAATTCCCTAGTCATCCCACATATTCGCATGTGTTCTCCCATCGACTCATTGCATCATTTGGTCCAGGACGCCTTCTGCATGCCATTCCTTTTTGCGTTCGCATTCGCAGGCTCTTTGAGGACAGTGGTATTCGGCCGAAGGGAATTATGCAGACCGATGGGAATTATGCACACTCCTTAGGGATGAGGGTGGCCCTGCTGACTTTCAGCGGGGCCGGGATATGGGTAATGTACAGCCAGAGGTTGTACATGGTGGAGAGGAGGTGGATTGGGGGTTTTACGCAATAGTCGCGTGGAAATACCGTCCTTTCCGGGAGCGGTTGCCAAATTGGCCTTTGCGACTGCCGCAGCGGTTTCCTCGTCAGAAATGGGCAGCGCCCAATCGTGAGCCGTTGGTCGTATCGGCCTCACCTCACGCTCGTCGAGCGGACTTTCTCGCGTAAACAGTCGTCCCCAAAATGACTTGTTCAGCGATTGATATCGAACTCTGTTTTCCAATTTCCTTCCAGTGGCCGTTGAGAATGGTTTTGGCGCACTGTCCTCGCTTTTGGTCACACAATGTTTGGGTTTTCCGGTACTGTTCACGTCGTACCTGTCTCTTTGTTAGTGCTGTTTTCCTCCCGCGCGGTATCTTTGCGCTTCCGGAAACGGGGTTTGGCCCTCAATCGCTCGGGCATAGTCGTCGAGCCGAGCAGTCAAAGTGGTTCTTTCCACTTCGAGACTCAATGCATCGTCAACAATACCAATCAGGAGGTCTTCCCGCCACAACAGTTTCCCGCACTTCGCGGGGTCTCGCTGCCACCACTCCGCGAAGTTGGTCTCTTAGTGCTCTTTTCGAGTTTATCGGGCTCGAGTTCTCTGTCTGATCGATAATTGGGGTCTGCCGTCCCCGTTGGGCAATGTCAACGTTTTCTCCCTGGCTGGGCTGGTCGGCCTGGGCTCTCAAGAGTTCTATCTGGTCCAAGACCATCTGTTTGTAAGCAGGCTGTCGCCTCTTACCCTTAATCGTTTCCACAGATCTTTGTGGATATTTGCGGTTCAGGGCCTGGTTGATAAACCGGATACCCTTTACCGTTAGGCAAGCCTCCTCCCGCGCCATCATGTCGTCCTCCTCCACGCGTCCCATCTCGGTTTCGTCTGCGCTGCATGAAGTGCAGCTTCCTCTGCGTGAAATATGTCTCAATGTTTAGACATCCTATGCACGCCGAGGCCTCTAATCGATCGGAAAACACCGTCGCAGTCCGGGCATGCGACTCCATCGCCAAGCCGACCCGCTTGCTGGGCGGGTCGGGGGTATTGAGAACTCGGTTCGGGGGCAGTTACTCCCCAGAGAGCCGAGGATATGTTATATTATTGGTACCGAATTTGCAAACCGGAAGAGGGTTTAGTCAGACCGGAACCTCAACCGGCCAAAAACCCTTGCTCCCTTGGCCGGACCGATTTCGGTGCGTCCATGGGTGAGGCTGACCTGCATCATGGACGCATCCTGTTCGGACCGTTACCAGCGCTCACCACGTGCAGGTGGGGAGCTAGGAACACGTCGGGGTTTAGTCAGACTTCGAGCTGCCGATGGGAAGCTTTTGTAATAGCGAATCGGTCTTACCTCTCGCTGGTCGATCGGGCTATCCGAGTAAACGGTCGTCCCCAAAAGGCCTCCTGATCCTCGATCGATACCGGACTCGGTTTTCGCATTTCTTTCCAGTGCCCATTGAGAACGGTTTTGGCACACTGTCCGCGCTTTGGTCATACAAGGTTTGGGTTTTCCGGTACAGAGAGTCATAGTCATAGTTACTCCCCGCCGTTTACCGTGCTTGGATGAATTTCTGCATCAGGCACGGGTACTTTAACTTTTAACTTTTTATTTTATTTCACATGGACGGGTAACATACATGACACGCCGACAAACGCTACCGAAGTGCGCCATAGTTCATTAATTTATATCCCGCAGGGACTAAGCTCGGACTTCATCCCTAGCGTCCGGTCTACGGCCTTGCGAGTCATATCGCGGGTGCCCGCCTGGGGTATCTTGTTCTCGTCGACTTCTTGTACATTTTCCGTATCCAATGGGTGTATTCCACGGCTGTCCCAGTGTTATCATCATGAGATCTTGGTTTGACAGGCCGGTTTTCTTAAGTTTGAGGCCGAAATGTGGACC
>JAOTOM010004889.1:565000-566900 GCA_034440615.1 Ashinkailepas kermadecensis | reverse complement strand
TAGTGCTCTAACCAACTGAATCACCGAGGCGGCAAGCGCTGAGGCGGGACTTGTTTGCTTAATTCATATTCATTGACAAGTCGATTAGTTACTTCATTAAATTACACCTATTTCATTGAGAATCACAAAATGTTGGGGATAAGGCATATGATGCAGTATATCTTATTATGTATTGCATATGTTGTGCACTTTACGGCAAGCGACATATTCAGAATTGCGTGGGAATAAAATATTTCTTCACGGGGATACCATCCAACTATTTTACCACAAAAAGTTTTATTTGATGTTGCCTCAGAACGACATGTAACCGGGCCATCTGTCATTCTTGGTGTGAACTACCGTTAATTATTTGAAGACTGAGCAGGTTTTAATACCCTAGTCGTGTTTTGAATTGCAGCATCCTGGAGCATCAATCACGCCCATAGGGCCAGTGACATATGCTTTCCAGCACCAAACCATGCTTTTGAAAAATGTCGGGAACAAGGACCAACTAATTTGCACCAACCTGAATCGTTTACCAGATTAAATGGCATCAACCGTGTGGTGTGTGTGTGTGTGTGTATATATATGTATATGTATGTATATATATATATATATATATATATATATATATATATATATATATATATATATATATATATATATATATATAATATAAATATACATATATATATATATATATAAATATATATATATATATATATATATATATATATATATATATATATACATATATATATTCATATATATATATATATATATATATATATATATATATATATATATATATATATATATATATACATATATATATATATACATATATATATATATATATATATATATACATATATATATATATATATATATATATATATATTTAACCACTTCCTATGCTTTTGCATCCTACCCGGTTTCGTTTCTTGGTAAAAGGCACGTGTTGTCGCCAGTGCACTGCATCAGAGCACTGCAGTGGCTTTTTATATCCGGCACGAACATCAATTTGGAAAAAGGTCAACACATTGCACTCATCAATGCATTGAGTCACAGACCACATCGAACAACCAACGAAGAACGGGACGCTGTGTGAGAATTCACGCATTGATGGAGGAGGCATCGAATCGCTCGATGTCATACAAGTAGAAAAAATCGGTTAACATGCAAGGAAACAGCGAATGTTATTTTTTTAACATGCAATAGTGTAACAATAAACATAGGATGGACGTTATATGTGGTATTGCATGTAAGATTCAAATGTTGGTTGATAATTGTGCAAGGATTCCATGATGCACCTTTCTCAAAAAGAACGAACCAATTAAAGTAGGTGTTCAGTTCGTAAACCTGAATGAGCGGAATACTAGGATTGTGATCTGACTGCCTACTTTGATATTTGATTTGCCCGTCAGAAAGGTGCCACACCGAAACGTTGGGTATTTATAAAGTAGCACTTCAATATAAAATGAAACACTACACATAACAACCATTCTATACGGATCAAAATTGTCTCACTACTGAACAATATTACAATAGCGTGGCGTTCAAGTCCGGGCTCTTGGGCGGGTGTGGGTGCGTTCGAATCTGGAATAGGTTCATCATAAAGTTATTCGGTGCGCCACGAGTCAAGTGCAGCGACACAGCCAGGATTCTCCTAAGGGGGTGGGCCGATAAAAACAAAATGTGAAGAAACAGAAAGCTTTCGGCGGGGGAAGTGCGCCGAAAACTTTGGGTTTTGCGTCGCGAAAAATTCCAAAATGTATCGATTGATCTCGTGTATGTTTGGATTCTTATGCTGGGGAGGTGGACCCCCACCCCCTGCTTGGCTGCGCCTCTGCTCAAGTAACAATGCAGGGAATGTGATGTTCACGATTCCACAGGCTACAACAATTTGTTGCAATAGTAT
>JAOTOM010004889.1:492500-562500 GCA_034440615.1 Ashinkailepas kermadecensis | reverse complement strand
TGTTTTATGACGGGTTGTACTTACGAGGTCCAAGTGACAACAGAGGTCCAGTTGTGTGAACTGGGCAGATTATCGTGTATTTCGAGGACCATGTGTGTGATGTGCATGGAAAACCGAGGCCCATGTTGACCTTTTGTACGTACATTAATTTGGACATCTCCAATGGTTAAACGGGTATTATTTATCCCAATATGCGATCTACCATCAACGCACTATTTTTGTGGTCAAGGATTTCGGTCACGGTGTACCCCACACTTCGATGCTGATTTGTTACGTACCCATGCTGCGTTGTCATGGCACCATCTGGCTGCTGTTGATCTTCCTCTCGATGAGACCTCTCGATTGTGAAAAAAGGCTGGGTCTAACAGGATTCGCCCCTGAACAAGAGGTAAATAATGTGGCACTGGCGAGTGGTTCGCCAGGCACGCCAAGAGGTATATTGGAGGGGCCAAATGCATGAAGGCCATGTGTGCTGCTAATTTGGTTGGCGGGGCAAACCCGATAGTGTCCCATCTTTACTCGCCCGGTCTTTCCGGTCAAATTCTCACACCCCGCCTCGGGGTGGGGGCATTATAAGCCCCCCCCCTATGAAATGTAGGTGTAGACATCCGCCCCAAATTCGTATATTGTGTGTAAGGACATGTGGCACATCTCCTCCATTCCAAGGGGTTAAAAATACGGTACGATCTGAGAAAGAGGGAATTAACTACCCGTAAGGAAAGATGAATGACCTTAATCGACATTTCTTGTTTGCCCAACTCGCATTCATATCTATTTCTCTTTTTTCGCTGGTGAGTTAGTGGTTCCGTAAGGGTGTACACAGAAAATTAGTTCCGACAATTTAAAGCCTCAGAACCGTTCGACAGGATTTAATAAGTGGTGAAGCCAATCCTAGTGGTATGGGATCCTTTCCTGCATTTTGTTGGGGGACACTCGAACCCCCACGATGAGAGTTGATACAAGGGTTTGCTTTCCAGCGAGGTTCACTCAGATGCTGGAAGGTAGCGCGAAACATCGAACATCGTCATTGTAACACCGCTTAATTGACAACACTTAACATCTGAAGCGCCCCCCCCCCCCCTCCTCCCGCTCCCTGCCCTCACTCAACACTTTTTGCTGACGCCGTATGGGCACTTGTGGCCCACGTCTTCCAACTTTAATAATTTAATAATGTAATTTATTTACTTTAATTTACTTTAATAATTCCTTTTAGAAGGGAACTCTCCTCCAGTGCGGGACATCCCTTTCCAGCAAAGGGCACCTCTTTCCGGACAGGCACTCCTCATCTTTCATGGCGAACGCCACTGAGGTTCCGGGATTCACAGGGAACCTGCCCCATTTGGACCGATGATGGTGTACCATTTGTTGCGTTGTTGCCCTTGTTTGCGCAACTGCGACTGCTGTTTGCTCGCAGGCCGGCGCTATCCCAGGCGTTGAGTGGTGACGGCGCATGTCTTCGTGGTGTGCGCGATACTATTGCTACCCACACCGGAGAAACAACATATTCAACGCGAGGTGACCAAATAGACTGATGCATATACCTGGGACCAGATAATACCAACTGACCAATATTGAACCTTCAGGACTAAATTAAGACAGAACGGACAGAGGCAGAGGCAGAGGCAGGCAGACAGTGAGGCACATACGGAGACACATACAGAGACAGAGTAAGAGCAACAGCAAGAGTAAGAACAAGAGAAAGAGAAAGAGAAAGAGGAGGCAAAGGAAGATGCAGAAGCGGAGGAAGGCGCAGAGACAGAAACGGAAACAGAGTGAGAGAGAGTGAGAGAGAGAAGAGATGGAGATGGAGATGGAGATGGAGATGGAGATGGAGATGGAGATGGAGATGGAGATGGAGATGGAGATGGAGATGGAGATGGAGATGGAGATGGAGATGGAGATGGAGATGGAGATGGAGATAGAGATAGAGATAGAGATGGAGAGGGATAGGGAGATGGAGAGGGAGAGGGAGGGAGAGAGGGAGGGAGAGGGAGAGAGGGAGAGGGAGGGAGGGAGAGAGGAAGAGGGAGATAGGGAGAGAGGGAGAGAGAGATCCCTGGGGCGACGTGAAGGGCCCCTGGATCTACGAAAGGGCCCCGGGTTCAAGGAGAAGATTTTGGGGTGTAGGGGCGCATCGACTGCGCCTGTCATGCAGCCTCAAGGATAATGTCCCGGGCCGATGAAGAGGGCCTCTGGTCAACGAAGAATGCCAACGGGCAGATGATGAGGACCCTGGGCTGAGCCAACGTGGGCTTCTAGGTCGACTGAGGGGTCCATGATCGTTGGAAGGGCTCCCGAGCTGACGAAGGGGCCCAAGCCAATATGAAGGGCCTATGGGCTGATGGCGGTGCTCAAGCCGAAGCAAGTCTCCTGATTTTATGAGCAGGTCGTAAACTTTCGAAAAAGGGCTCCTACCTGACCGAAAAGGCTCTGGATCCTTTAAAGACGGCCCATGGGATGACGGATGGGCTCCTAGTTACCGGAGATGATCTCGCGCCGTCAGAAAGGGCCCCTGGGCGAACGCGCGGGGTCCAAGCCGTACAAGCAAGGACGTCGCCACCGGGGGGGGGCAGAGGGGGCAGTCGCCCCCCCCTGCCGTAGACTGGGGGGGGGGGGCGCCGCCCCCTGAAATTTGAGGAGGCCCCTATCCGGAAATGCACAGGAAAAAGGTGAGCAAGGAGGCCGACCAGACATGAGAGGAGGCATTCAAGACGTGAGAAGGGACCGACCAGACATGAGAGGAGGCCTCCAAGACGTGAGAGGAGGCCCCTAATCTGAAGAAGGAGTCACCTAGGAGAGGATAGGAGGCCCCAGAAATCAAGAGAGTGCCAACAATTGGCACGGAGGCCCCCAGGAATGCAAAGGTGGCCCCCAGGATTGCAAAGGAGGCCCCCAGGATTGCAAAGGAGGCCCCCGGATTCAAAAGGCCCCAATAAAAAGGCCCAGAATCAAAGGAGGCCCCCAGGATTGCAAAGGAGGCCCCCATGATTGCAAAGGAGGCCCCCGGATTGCAAAGGAGGACTCCATGATTGCAATGGAGGCCCCCAGGAATGCAAAGGAGGCCCCCAGGATTGCAAAGGAGTCCTCCAGGATTACAAAGGAGGCTCCCAGGATTGCAAAGAAGGCCCCCACGATTGCAAAGGAGGCCTCCAGGATTGCAAAGGAGGCCTCCAGGATTACAGATGAGGCCCCCAGGATTGAAAAGGAGGCCCCCAGGATTCAAAAGGAGGCCCCCAGAATTGCAAAGGAGGCCCCCAGGATTGCAAAGGATGACTCCAGGAATGCAAAGGAGGCCCCAGGAATGCAAAGGAGGCCCCCAGGATTGCAAAGGAGGCCTCTATGATTACAAAGGAGGCCCCAGGATTGCAAAGGAGGCCCCAGGATTGCAAAGGAGGCCCAAGGTTTGCAAAGGAGGCCACCAGGACTACAAAGGAGGACTCCAGGATTGCAAAGGAGGCCCCCAGGAATGCAAAGGAGGCCCCCAGGATTGCAAAGGAGGCCCCCAGGATTGCAAAGGAGGCCTCCGGGATTGCAAAGGAGGCCTCCGGGATTACAAAGGAGGCCCCCAGGATTGCAAAGGAGGCCCCAGGATTGCAAAGGAGGCCCCAGGATTGCAAAGGAGACCACATAATTGCAAGGGAGGCCCCGGGATTACAAAGGAGGACTCCAGGATTGCAAAGGAGGCCCCCAGGATTACAAAGGAGGCCCCCAGGATTGCAAAGGAGGCCATCAGGATTGCGAAGGAGGCCCCCAGGATTGCAAGGAGGCCCCCAGGATTGCGAAGGAGGACCACAGGATTGCAAAGGAGGCCCCCAGGATTGCAAAGGATGCCACAGGATTGCAAAGGAGACCCTCAGGATTGCAAAGTAGGCTCCCATGATTGTAAAGGAGGCCCAATACGGGAAGGGAGACCTCAGAAAATGAGAGGAGGCCCAAAGACGGAAGAGAAAGCCAGTGGATACGAGATGAGGTTTCGGAGACGCAAAAGCAGTCCCCAAAACGGGTAAGGTTCCACCAAGATAGAAAAGGATGATCCAGAAAAGTGGCAGGAAGCACTTAATTCGGAAGAGGGCGATATAAGATTGGAAATAAGACCCTTTGATGAACGAGGAAGCCCCTAAAATAGGAGAGAAGGGCAATTAGATCAGAGGGATGGCTCCAGGCGAGAAAGAAGGCTTCAAAACGGGTAAGAAGGTCCCTAGGAAATGAGAAGGTAACTGAGATAGGAAAGGTTGCTTGTAATTTGGAAGAGGAGGCACCTGAAAGAGAACAGGAGTCCACCAGGAGACAAGAGGCCACCATTAAAATGGGCACAGATAGAATCAAAACGTAGAACAGGATGCCCCAAAGACGTGAGAGGAAGCCCCTAGTTTGAAAAAGAAAGCCTCTAGAAAAGAAAAGGAGGCCCCTGCCGGCCTCGAGAGGAGTCCCTCGAGATGGAGCAGGAGGTCTCCAGGGCCGAATGAGGCCCGACGACCGGAAGGAATTCCCAGGAAATGAGAGAAGGCCCTTAAGATGTGAGTGGTAGGTAGCAGGTATGGAAGGAGGCGAGGTTTCCAAAATTGAAGATCCCCTCAAGACGGGTAAGCTTTGCGAGGACAAAGGAGGAGGCCCACGAGGCGTGGCAGGAGGCCCCTAATTTGGCAGAGGATGCCCCTAGAACATGAGAGGAAGCCCCATGCCATGTTAAAGGGGCCCCAGGATGTGGGAGGAGGCCCTCCAAAACAGGAGAGGCGGACCATTGAATATGGAGGAGGGTAGGACGCACGAGAAGACGTCCAAAACCGGTAAAGAGGCTCCAGGAAATGAGACGAGACCCCTAAGACGCGAGAGGAGGTCTATAATTTCCAAGAAGCCCCTGAAATGGCCGGAGTCGTGCCGGAGTACTTGAAAATCACGATATGGGCCCAAAAAGATCCTGCCGGGGCCCCTGAAAATCACGCTGAGCCTAGGGGTACCAAAAAATTCACGCCCGGACCATGAAAATCACGCTAGGGGCTCGATGGGTCGTACCGTTCCCCAACAGTATCATTGGGACACAAATGAAGCCGGGGCAACGAAAAACAATCCGGACATGGATAATCAATCTGGGGCCCCAACAATGACACCAAAAGCATCCAAAACGTATTGGACACCCACAAAGTGTCGAGGTCGCTAAAACTCGCGCTAGGGATCCAAGCAAATGACGTCGGGACACAAAAGATTACATTGGACTAAAAAAAGTCGCGTCGCAGCCCTTGAAAATCTCACTGGGGACCAAAAAGGTCGCGCCTGGACCCCAAAGGTTGCAGCTGCCCCAAAAATCAATTATCAACCGGAATGTCACACTGCGCCCCAAAACATCGGGTCAAAGTCCCCCCAAAACCCGTTGGGCACTGGAGAAAAACGTGTCAGGGCACCGAAAAAAAATCGCACCTGGAGACCGAAGAATCGTGCCAGGACCCACAAATATCACGTAAGGGCCTATAAAAAAATAGTACTCTATGACCAAAAATTCACACCGAGACTCGATCGAATCGACCCCAGCACCGGAAAATTAAGAACAGGTCCGGAAAAAAATTACCCGGAGGGCATTTATACTCCGAAAGGTGCCATCGGCTGAAAAAAAAGTCCTTCGGTGGCCGCAGTGACACATCAAAGGGGCAAATGCCCCCTCCCTCCTATGAGGGATATGCTCCCAAGAATCGAGCCGAGGCCCCCAAAAGTCGCGCTGGGGCCACACAAATTCGTGTCCGTCCACCAGAATTCGCGTAGGGGCTCCAAGTAAATACGGCGGGCCCAAGAAAACTCACTCCGAGGCACGAAAATCTGCAACAGGAACCGCCAAGATCGCGTTGGGGTCACAGCTAAATACAGCGCGCCCCGCAAACTCGAACCGGTCGCAACAAATTTCGCGCTTGGACCCACAATTCCCATCGGTAGCACCAAAAATTTGGTCTGGGCATCACAAATTAACGTCGGGGCTGCCAACAATTGGCGTCTAGGGCCCCACATAGGCACCGTCCCACATAGGCACCCCCAAAGTCGCATCGGTATCCGAAAAATAAAGCCGGAGCCCTCCAAAATAAGGAGGGATTCCAAAAAAACGTCCGGGTCAGGACAATGGTTCTGGAGCACCGAACATGTCATCAGATGCCTTGACAAATCGCGTACGGCATCGAAAAACATACCGGAGCTCGAAGAAAATCGAGGTGAGATACAAAAACATGGCGCCAGGGACGCGAAAAATCAGGCCGGGATTCGGAAGCTAAAGAAAATTCAGAAGAGATCTACAACAATCGCGTTGAGCCCAGATAACTGGCGTTGGGTCCCGGAACCACGCGCCTGGACGCGATAAGTCGCGCTTGGACCCAGCAAAAATCGCACCGAAGCCCCAAAATCGTACTTGGGCCCCACAAATGTGCGCCGGAAGCCACAAACAACACAGCGGGACCCTAAGAGCACAACGGGGACCGAAAATGCGACTGGCTCTCCAAAGCGCAGTCTCGCAAAAAGCGACAGGGCCCGAAAACATGCGTTGTAGCCATAACTATATATACCGGGAACTCTAAAAAAAAACAAAAAAATCGGAAGACTTTATTGAGTAGTTGGACCCCCTCCAAATACGTTTGTCCCCCTCCCTTTAACGCAAATATAGGTACGTCACTGGTCCCCCAATAATTTTCAGAAACTTGCCCATGGAGCAAAGCCAACATTGCGGGGGCAAATTCCTCCTCACAAGCATACCAAACAACACCGATGCCCCATATGAAATTGGAGGAATGATGTTTTAAAATGTATTTTCTTCCTACAAAGTTGTCTTCTGTGATTACAGCCTGCCTGATTAGAGCTTCCCAGCTTCAATACCTTCTTAACGACATAATTTACAAAACTGTACAGCACAGCGATAACCATGGGCGTGATGGCGTGGAATTCGAAGGTTTTGATGTCCATGATATTAGCAACGCATTCGCATTCGCATTCAGCATCCTATTCGCATACTCTTCGAATTCGTTCATTTTATCAGGATATGATCTTTGTCGCTTGCAAAAGTAAGGCAAACAACGATTCTTCAGTAGGACGAGCGGTTCAATCTATAGGTCCAGAGAAGTCACTCGGGTCAAAAACGGTGTACCGTATAAAATTCGAAGTATTTCACTTAGCCGAATGATTCCAACGCCTAGATGTCCGCTGTCCATCAAAGATGCAGCACATCGAATTACGTGAACTTCAATGTCATAGTTTGACCTCAGGTCACCGAAGTTGGTTTTATTCATGCACTATATCTATGTACAGGGTACCGAATAAAGTCTTGGTGGCACCTTGGATATACCTGATTTTTGCACAGTCTACCTAGCACGTAGATAGAGCACATCAATCAAAATGACCCATTATGGCCACTGATTCTTCACCGTTCGCCAAAAAAGCCCCAAAAATACAACTATACCAAATTCTTGTGTACCCGATAATTTCCGCAAAATTGTCCTTGGCACGACGAAAAAACACCCAGACATTGGTTATGGCCCATGGATGCAGGACATTGAAGCATCTGGCCTAGAATCTCATAGTTTGACCTATATTCGCAAAATACTGTTTTGACCATGCATTATTGCCATCTACGGGGTACCTGATAATACCCTCCTAAATACATTCATCGGATGGACATTAGCAGCAAAAAATCTCCCATCGGACAAGAAAGCAGCACATCCAAGCATGTCACCTTCAAGCTCACCATTTGACATCAGGTCAACTTACACTTTAACATTACACCCTATGGGAATATCACGGTGTACCGAATACAATTTTCCTGAATACATTTATCGGATGGATATTCGCGTCGAATAATCGCCAACCAATCGCTAACCGCTTGTGCCACCGCTATCACGGTGGCATGCAGCATGCAACGTCAACTGGTCACTCGAGGTCACCATTTGACCTCAGGTCAACGAAGACTTTACACCCTATGGGAAAATCAAGGTGTACCGAATACAATTTTCCTAAATACATTTATCGGATGGATATTAGCGTCGAATAATCGCCCCCGAGAAAGGACGCAGCACATCCGAGCACGTGCCCGTCAGCGCAAGCGTTTGACCTCAGGTCAGGTTTTATGAAATTCAGAAAAAGAAAGTAGTCCACTTGGGTACCGTATGTGGGCCAAACGAAGCATTGAATGTAGACTATCTCAACACTGATGCATGCACTAGCAACACAAGAAGCAGCACACTGCGTGACCTGACCTCTATCGAAGACGCATTTCATCAGGTAGCACTAGCGTCCCATTCAACAACGCATTCAGAAACAAATTCACCAATGTTCTCCGATTCGTCTGAAAATTTGACACAACCTTCGCAGACATACTCGTACGTGCATCCCGAAACCATTTTCTGCTACGAAGAACCATTTCGCATGCCACCATGATAGCGGTGGCACAAGCGTTTGAATTATTCCAATAAGTAAATTCTCCGGCAAGTTATGCGGTACCCCAGATTTGAACCGGCTGACCTTTTCGCCTCTGAAGCCGGAATGGTTCGTCATAGCAGAACATGGTTTCGGGATGCATGTACCGGTATGTCTGCGAATGTTGTGTCTAATTTGCAGACGAATCGGAGAACATTGGCGAATTCGTTTCTGAATGCGTTGTTGAATGGGACGCTAGTGCTACCTGATGAAATGCGTCATCGATAGAGGTCAGGTAACGCAGTGTGCTGCTTCTTGTGTTGCTAGTGCATGCATCAGTGTTGAGATAGTCTACATTCAATGCTTCGTTTGGCCCACATACGGTACCCAAGTGGACTACTTTCTTTTTCTGAATTTCATAAAACATGCCCTGAGGTCAAACGCTGGCGCTGACGGTCACATGCTCGGATGTGTTGCGTCCTTGCTCGGTGGGCGATTCTTCGACGCTAATATCCATTCGATAAATGTATTCAGGAAAATTGTATTCGGTACACCGTGTTATTCCCATAGGGTGTAATGTTAAAGTCTTCTTTGACCTGAGGTCTAATGGTGACCTCGAGTGACCAGTTGACTTGGTGTGCTGCATGCCACCCTGATGGCGGTGGCACAAGCGTTTGAATCATTCCAATACGTGAATTATCCGGCAAGTTATGCGGTACCCCAAATTTGACCTGGCTGACCTTTTCGCCTCTGAAGGCGAAATGTTTCGTCGTGGCAGAAAGTGGTTTCGGGATGCATGTACGAGTATGTCTGCGAAGGTTTGTTTTCAAATTTTCAGACGAATCGGAGAACATTGGTGAATTCGTTTCTGAATGCGTTGTTGAATGGGACGCTTGTGGTACCTGATGAAATGCGTCATCGATAGAGGTCAGGTCACGCAGTGTGCTGCTTCTTGTGTTGCTAGTGCATGCATCAGTGTTGAGATAGTCTACATTCAATGCTTCGTTTGGCCCACATACGGTACCCAAGTGGACTACTTTCTTTTTCTGAATTTCATAAATCCTGACCTGAGGTCAAACGCTTGCGCTGACGGCGACATCCTCGGATGTGCTGCGTCCTTGCCCGGTGGGCGACTATTCGACGTTAATATCCATCCGATAAATGTATTCAGAAAAATTGTATTCCGCACACCGTGATATTCCCATAGGGTGTAATGTTAAAGTCTAAGTTGACCTGAGGTCAAATGGTGAGCTTGAAGGTGACATGCTTGGATGTGCTGCTTTCTTGTCCGATGGGAGATTTTTTTGGCGCTAATCTCCATCCGATGAATGTATTTAGGAGGGTATTATCTGGTACCCCGTAGATGGCAATAATGCATGGTCAAAACAGTATTTTGCGAATATAGGTCAAACTATGAGATTGTAGGCCAAATGCTTAAATGTGCTGCATCCATGGACTATAACCAATGTCTGGGTGTTTTTTCGTCGTGCCAAGTAAAATTTTGCGGAAATTATCGGGTACACAAGAATTTGGTATAGTTGTATTTTTGGGGCTTTTTTGGCGAACGGTGATGAATCAGTGGCCATAATGGGTCATTTTGATTGACGTGCTCTATGTACGTGCTATGTAGACTATGACCTGCAAAAATCAGGTATATCCAATGTGTCACCATGATTGTATTCGGTACCCCGTAAATAGATATAGTGCATGAGTAAAACCAACTTCGGTGACCTGAGGTCAAACTATGACATTCAAGTTCACGTAATTCGATGTGCTGCATCTTTGATGGACAGCGGACATCTAGGCGTTGGAATCATTCGGCTAAGTGAAATACTTCGAATTTTATACGGTACACCGTTTTTGACCCGAGTGACCTCTCTGGACCTCTGGAGATTGAACCGCTCGTCCTACTGAAGAATCGTTGTTTGCCTTACTTTTGCAAGCGACAAAGATCATATCCTGAAAAAAATGAACGAATTCGAAGAGTATGCGAATAGGATGCTGAATGCGAATGCGAATGCGTTGCTAATATCATGGACTATTTGCACTATTTGCACATGGTTTTGCACTATTTATGCATTGTCATTGTTACATTGTTACATTGCCATTGATGCATTGTTGTTCAATGCTTGTTCTTGCCGTGAATTTATTCGCGGAGGATTTATTATTGTAGCTTCTGTGCCAAGTGCCTTGCAGCCAGCACCAAATGTTATAAAAAAATAAAAAAATAAAATCCCTAAGATGACGATCAGAAAACCAATTAAATCCACTTCTCGTTGTCACCTTCGCGAAATCGTCCTAGGACTGAGAAATGATCGTTTAAGCTTGTTTATGAGATCAAGCTGGTGGGGATGACTAACAGTAGTGATGAACCTAGCTATATTCAGTTAAACTTGGTGGACATAGAAGTGGGTTGATCAATGGGAGATATCTTAAAGATATGCTCAGCATGAGCCCCACCAGCCCGCTACAATCTAGAGGCCAGCGGGAAGATTCTTCTCGTCGATAAAGCATAAAGATATTGGCTTGTTTTGGCACTGACGTATTTATCTACATTTGCTTATTTATACCCTGGTATGGCTCAGTTCTCAGCGAGAAAAAAAACATCTTGCTATTGCGTTTTGCGTAAATGATGCACCATGCCAAGAACAAACAAGACATCAATATGAAATCATGTTCCCATTCTGGAACCATACTAAGAGCCTAAAAAGCAATAGAAGGCCCTAACACAGTGGAGGCCCCCTTTCGGGGAGCAGGAGGCCCCCTATCAACATTGCCCCCCTGGAAGAATTTCGTGGCGACGCCACTGCGTACAAGAGCCCCTGGACTGATGGAGGGGGCCCAAGCTGTTGCAAGTGAGCCACCGACCTGACAGAAGAGGCCCTGAATCGCCAAGAAGGGCCCCTGAGCCGACGGAGAGGATCCCTAGCCGCAGGAGGACCCCGAACCATCGGAAAGTGTCCCGAGCCGGTATGAAGGGGGCCTGGGCCGGCCGAGGAGGTGAAGCAGATCATGGGCCTCTGGAGTAATTGAGGTCCAAGCTGCTAAAAGAGAGGGGTCTGGTGGTACGGAGTGTGCTGCACCCTGAAAGGGAGCCCCTGAGCCGACGGACGGGGTCCCTGACCGGACATGCCGGGCCACTGGGTCGGCTTCTGCTCACACTGATGGATACGGACCCAAAGCTGACAGCGTTCCTCAGGCCGATATAGATGCTCCCGAGCCACGTAGACTGTCGAAACGGAGGGTTCCGGGTGCTATGTGAAGGGACTCTAAGCCCATGAAGGGGCCCTGGGTTGTTAAAAAGCATTGGCGTAGTCAAGGGATGAAAGGGCACCCGCACCCATCCCCAGGCGAGTCAGAGAGGCCCTCAAGGCGACCGCTTTATTGGATATGCTCTTGATCGCGCTCTGAGATGGACCCTGATGGCTGAGGGTCAACCTCAGAGCTGCAATTCACCTGAGTTGAGAGCTAGACAAGGCTATTGAGGTCAGTGATGACCCCCTAAGAGCAGGAGGGCCCCGAGAGATTAAGAGGACCTCTAAACGCCAGAGAGGACTGGACTGGGATTCTCCTGAGATTGAGCAGGACCCCTAATGTATGAGCAAGGTCTCCTGAGCAAAGTCCCTGATAAAAAAGATATGTGTGCTGGCGAATGCTTTGAGGAATATTGAGGGCGCGCCTCAGATTCAGAATGTCCTTGAAACCAAGTGTTGCCGATAACTAGGAAGCACTTCCAAGTTAGTTATTGTGGTTTAACACGCGCCCTGGAGGGCCTCTGAAAATTCCCCCCCCCTAAGATCTCGGCTCCTATTAAAGCTGGAGGCACGAAATTCGCAGGGTGGATGGGTACGGTAGTGAACTCTATTGTGTGCAAATTTCATGACCTTAGGTCACTATCTTCAAGGTCAAATGCGGTAACATTTGTCAAAATTTTCTTGTTTTGCGAGGCTTCGCTTCTCATTGTTATGGATCGCTGTGATTGTGCTTAAATGCTCCAAAATGGGCATCAGTGATGTTTTGGACATTACGAATGATGCAATACAGATGCTAGATCCGACATTTGACCTCAGGTCACCTAGCAGCACCTTATCAGGTCAGTTACCTGTTCCAGTTACCGGAACCGGGCCGCCCGCCCGACTGCTCCGTCGGGCAGCTCGGCGCAATCGGCTTCGCGAAGAAAGGAGTGAAGTACATGAATAAAGTATGGAAACGCAATGACAAACAGTACAAACGACAAACAGTAGTTAATTTATGACAACATTCCAGTTGATCAAGTTTGGTTCCATTAACCTGTCATAAACTTGACCTGACTTGACCTCGGTGACCTAACATGGCCTTGAAACTTTATAGCATATCAATATACATCAAACAAGTCGCTAGTGTTGCCAAGAACACTTCCCTTTTGCGGATATACGGGAAGCGCATCAGCGCCGATTTTTGTGGTCCAGCGCTGGGAATTTTGTTTGAATTTAGAGGCCCCTAACTGAAAAATTTTCGGCCCATTCCATTTTTCCTACTTTAAACGACGTGCCGGTCATTTCTAAGCAGGTACGCAGAAAATCGCGTATATCGACCGGTAAAATCTGCAGTTATGTACGAAAAACCGGAGGGGTGGGCGGATTTCGCCCCCCCCTCCAGTGCGCGTGTTAAGGGCGGGTCGACATTTCTTTGATCATATTGCGCCCATAGGAAGCACCCCGAGCAACTTGAGAGGGTCCCTGGGAGCTAACAGAACTCCCTGAGAGCTGAACAGAGTTCCTAACGCTAACGGTTGCTGTGAGGAAATCTGACGGCCGGCCTCAGAGCTAGAAAGCCCTTGAAGATAGAAAGACTGTCAAGGACTAGGAAGGGCCCCTAACAGCTGGAGATGGCCCCTGACGATTTCAAATGGTCACTGATCGCTAGTGAGGACTGAACTGGGATGCTCAAGAGGCTTGGAAGGTGTCCCTATGAGAAGAGCATGGCCCAGGGAGAGCCAAAGAGGGTCCCTAAGGGCTGGTAATGGTTCTGAGGAATCCAGAAGGCGAATGTCAGAGCTAGAATGTCTTTGATAGCCCGAAATATTGTCGGAGCTGGGAAGGGTCCCTGAGAGCTAGAACGGATTTCACCGTGATGCTTCTGAAGGCTGAGGGGAACCCAGAAGAATGAACAGAGCCACTTACGGGCTGAGGAGAATTCTGAGAGCTAGCGATGTTTGTTGTGTGTGTGGTCTGTGTACGTGTGAGGCCTGCGTCAGAGCTCGATGTCCCTGAAACCTAAGCATGATTGTCGAGAACTAGGAATGACCGATGCACTATGGAGAGGACATCTAAAGGATGAATAGGGCCCATGAGAGCCAGAAATGACTGGACTGGGATACCCTTTGACCTTTGGGATGGGCACCTGAGGGATCGATGCTCCCTGAGAGGTAAGCGGGTGCTGGAGAACTGGCGATGTGTGCAAGGAATACCAAGGGCCTGCTTCAGAACTAAAATATCCCTGAGAGACATAAATACTGCCGAGGACGAGGACTGCGAACGTCCTTTAAAAGCCAGGGAGGGCCATGAGGGTGAACAGAGCCAGAATGTCAAAGATGTATGCCGAAAGGATAGCAAGCACTTAATACAGAGGACCAAAATAGGCGAGAATCATCTGAACGCTCGCGCTATGATACACATTCATCCTGAAAGGGTTCGTCACCTGCTGCGACACTTAACCGTTTTTTTAGGACAAAGAAACTCCATCTCAGTAGCGACGGCTGTCCCAACATCCACCGCCTCCTAAACGGTGGCGGCCGCCCCTGTCGTCACAGCCCAGCGACAACAACCGTCCCAGCGGTGACGGCAGTCCCAGCGGTGACGACCACTTCAGCAGCCACATCCGTATCAATGGCATGGCCACAGCTACCCCAGCAGCCACAGTCAATCCAGCAGGAAAAGACAGCCCAGCAATTGCTGGGATGACGGCCATTCCAACGGTACCAGTTGTGTCGCCTTGCATCGGGGTGGCGCCGGTCATGCAGGATGCTGTGTGTTCAGCATAGCTGGTCAGGGTTGTTGCTGGACTAATCCCTGTCCCCAAATTTTGCACTTATTTTTCCCTACTGGTATTCACGGAAGTATGAAGGTGTTTAAAAGCTGAAGCTAAGGATGCACATTTCTTATTGGGATTTCCATGCACCCACAACTGAACAGAAAAGAAGGTCTACATGTAGAGCTAGCACTAAGAAGAAAAGAAAGCTCTACATTTGAGCTGATGTGTATAATGCTTCCATAATTATAACCAATTGTAAGATACAACCTGTCCAAATTGCTGCAAGTGCAGATCCGTGTTGTTTCAAAGCTATACTATTCATAGCAAAAGTAGGCTTTGCAATTTCAGGACAAGTGGACAGTTTGGCACCTGATAAGTGTATGAAAGATATGGTTCCAAATACGGTAGGTGGTTTCTTGAAATGATGTTGGAGAAATACGATACATGAAGGCATTGGGAGGGCACAAATGGATTGGGGGCATACTCCATAGGGTCCCATGCTAAAAGGTGAAATTATTGCGGGGCAAAACACATTGAGGGACACTTGGCCCACAAGTACGCAACACAACACCCCTGGTAACAAAGTAAGTTAAAACGATGCCACAACAATTTCATCACTAAACACCAATACTTTACCATGTAGATTGTTGAATGCAAAGATGCTCGAGCCAATCACCAACAGTCGGTAATATGATAATGTTACATACACAACGTTGCAACGCTTGTTTATTTTTATTTTTGCAACTGAAGGTTTTTGAAGTTGCATGCCAACATTTATAACGTTTTTGGAGCATTTTGAACAATTTTGACTGCATGTTTTGACGGGATATGTTGGGTTAAGTTAAGTTAGGCTAGGTTAGGCTGGGACTAAGTTAGTTTTTACATGTGGTACAATGAATCAACATGAGAAAACGTCGTAGATGTAACAGCTGCAAGATATGAGACATTATTGTGCTTGATATTTTCGGTTAGTCTGTTATTTTGATTTAGAGTTGCTTTGGCCAGTACTATAATATTTGCACCCAGCGCTTGGCGTGTGCAGAAAAGGATGTCCAGTCGTGTTCATTCTTTATATGCATGCGCTAATACCAAATGTTAGAAAGTGACTCTGCGATGCCAAACTGGTCCTCCCGCTGCTAGGTCAATGCAATAAAACGAGAGGTACCTACTAATATGGTTGAAGAAAACTAACAAAATAAGATTAGGAGGAAACAACATCTATGAATTGAGCTGATTTCGATCCCAAGCAAGTTCATTTTTTATGGCGGGGGCATGGCTACCCAGTCTGAATGGCTAAGGAATGCATGGAGTTGAGCATGTATCAAGAATGGATATGATTTCTGCACAATCTGTATAATGTGTTCAAAATGTGTACAACTTTTTCCAATAGCACATCAAGTTTTTAATTATCATGCTTACATTTTGTAACGATTTTGTACACACTGTGTGCTATAGATCGGTTATTTGGGCTTTGGGTGCATCGACTACACTGATCATACAGCGCCCCACTGTATGCTATCGTCAGTTCATATATTCGATTGGATTATATTAGAATATGTAAGACCAAGGTTAATCGAGGGGATATGTATGAATCTATGAGTTACAACAACAATATATGGTTATTACTCTGTACTGTACAAAGGTGAATTATGAAGGTGCAAAAGGTGAGGGCCTAGGTCACCATTTGCAGTCTATTCCTATCATGCAACCACATAGTGTTGATATGCTTAAAAGTGGGAGGGCCATTCCCAGCTGAGCACCAGTGGTACGAATACGCAAGGACGGCTTAGATAAACTAGATACAGAATGCACCCAGACAATAATTGTCTGCATGTCCTTCCCTTAGCAAACCTAATGACAGGAGCTGCTTCATTGTACCATGATTCCCAGATTTAGGTGGGAAATGACACTTAACCAGGAATATCTTTGTTTTTATTCCTGGGTCCCAGTCATCAATTTCTTCTTCCTCAATGCCACATCTTTCTTCTATCCCCATATAGGAAGCAGCTAAAAACATCAAAGAATTAGGAATTAGTATCTATAAGGGAAATGATTACTGTTGGGGACCGCGCCACCACAGCGGTCCCCAACAGTCGACTTGAGACGCTATGGACACTGGTGAGGCCCGACAGTGGGCGGAAATGTATTATATGTACCGCATATCGGCCTCCTAGGCGTATTATAGGGAGGGGTGACTCTGATGACCTGACGGATCAATTTCAGCGTATCATGGTTTATTATCCCCAGACCAAGATGCTGATATGCGGTGATCTTTATTGCTGCCTTTTAAAACCTGATCATGACTCCTCCATAAAGATACTGTATGATTTTATGTCTGACCAATCCTTGATGCAGCGTATTTCATCTTCTACTTACTCAGAAGTTTCCATACTGGATGTATTAATTACGAACTGTCCCGCTTTTGTGAAACGTTGCGTAACCCAATTTTGCCATTTTAGTCCACATACTTCTATCCGTGCCTTGATCAGTGTACCTCGCTTTCGCCCGCGCCGATCAGCTGTTCGGTCTCGCTGTCTCCACCGGGTCGACCAAGCTGCGCTTCATGCTCACCTTATTAATGCTGACTGGTATAATGTGTTTCATCACCGACTGCCACTCAGAAGTGGGACTGTTTTATCAGTGTATTTCCACCGATTTTTGACGCACAGGCCCCGGTCAGAGCCGTGTCCATTAGCAATCCCAGCGCCCCTCCAGTCACCGACCTCACCAAAGATCTAATGTCTCGCCGTCGCGTGGCGTTGGCGCTGAACACGGTCACAGGTCACCAGAATATGTCGTCATAAACAGAGCGGTACGGTCCGCCATACGCCGTACACCCGCAATGACATTAAGCGGCGCATCCAGGAGGACGGACGTCGATCGATGTGGCAGCACATCAGATCCACCGTCAGTGGTGGGAAGCCCGTCCGTAAGGTGCCCGACCCCACACCCGATGAACTGAACAATTATTTCGTTGGCATTAGTCCGCGTGTTACGAGTGAGGTGAGAGAGTTGGGACAGATGCCAGAACTAGCATGCCGTCTACTACATGTTGGCGCCTGTGCGTTTTGTGTGCCACCTCTGACGCTGTCAGAGCTGAGGACCGTCATCCTGGGGATGAGTGGCTCGTCGGCTTGCGGCGAGGACGGGGTCAGCATACACATGTTGCGCTTGTCTTTGACGCGATCGGCACGGTACTCCTGCATTTGGTCAACTCCAGCATTTCCTTTTCTGATGTTCCTCGATCCTGGAAGCACTCCCTCGTTCATCCTATCTTTAAGTCGGGCGATCCTACCAGCCCTCCCAACTACCGTCCTATTTCCATAGTTCCTGTCATTGCCAAAATTGTAGAGCGTGCCATTCACCAGCAGCTCTAAAATTACATGTCCCAAAACCACCTCCTGTCCTCAGCCCAGCACGGTTTCCGTCCACGTCACTCGACAGAAACCGCGCTGACTTCCATGTCCGATCATATCCTATCCGCCAATGACCGAGGTGAGTTATCCCTTCTTTGCCTGCTGGATTTGAGCAAATGCTTTGATGTGATTGATCACTCAGGGCTCTTGACTAAATTAAGCATCCACGGTATCGACACTTCTTGGTTCTCTGCATACCTTTGCGATCATACCCAGAGTGTCAGCCTCACTGACAATCTGGGCAATCTCAAAAAAGTATACTCCGCTTCCCAACGGCATTGGTGTCTTTCAGGGATCTGCTCTCGGCCCGCTCCTTTACTGCATCTTCGCCAACGACCTCAGTCTGTTCGTTGAAGGTGCAGTGGTAGTCCAATATGCGGACGACACCCAAATTTTGGTTAGTGGTAAGATATCGGAATTTCGAAACATCGTCACGAGGATGGAATATGTTTTGGCTTCTCTTGACTCTTGGTTTCGTGCAAACGGCCTCAGAGTGAATGCCGGAAAGACTCAACTGATGCTGCTGAGAAGTCAGAAAAATTTGCGCCACACCCCCGAAATTACCGTAAAATTTCGCGATCACGATCTAACTCCCATCTCTGAAGCTAAAAATACCGGATTAATATTTGACCGTTCTCTCAGCTGGGACTCCCAAGTCTCCACCATCACTAGGCGCACGGAGTGGTCGGTCGCATCTGAGGAGTTACATGCCCTTCGCTGTCATCTCCGCTTTAGTCAATGCCTTGGTACTCTCGCATATCCGGTATTGTATTTCGATGTACGGTAATGGAACGCAAAACAATCAAAGCGGGCCCTCGTTCAGTACCACACGCTGACCTTGCTGCGCAAGGTGCGTCGCCTGGGTGAACCAGTCACTAGCCTGTGAATTTGTTCTCCAGACACGTGACAGGACCACCCGGCAAGACAGCGATCTGCACGTGCCCAGATCGCCATGTCGACCAGATGATCAGATCGACATGGGCAAGCGACGTTTTTGTAGTCGCGCAGCTAGACAATACAATGCCTTGCAGCCCGATCTGACGCGGCTACCTATCCCCCTGTTTGGACCGCACCTAAAGCGTCACCTGCGTAGGAACCCGGACTACGGAGGCACTTAGCGCCCATTTTATGTGTCTGCTTTTATGACTGCTTGCAGACAATATCTGAATATATGATAATTTTGCCGACCTCTTATATTTGTATGACGTGAGGCTGTAATAGCCACGAGTTAATTGTGGATGGCCTTAATACATGTCTGTCCGTCTGGTTAGTTATAGCAATTGTTTTTGATGACGAACAAGTCATAATTAATTGTAGGATACTGTACTAAACTTTTACTTCTTCCGATTTTCTTCTGTGAGACAATCTTTCCAAGAATAATTTTCCACTCTGATACCAATGCTCAATGCGGGTTTGAAACACTGGGCTGCATACACTAATACAGTGTATCGAAGTCCGCGATTTTAGGCGTCGAGGCTAGGATGTAAAAAAAACTATTTCATATTGATATATCACCCAAGTCCTTAGCATTGTAGTCGTCAATATCGGATGCTGGGCCTATTTCGAGGTAAGAAATCAGCTGAATGCGGTTCCATTTCTATTGCATATCACACATTCTACACATATAACTTATTTTATGTACATCTTGATGACTAGCTGGCGAATTTGGACACCCCGCATTAGCAATTGTCAAGGCTACTTTCCAAGTCAACAGACTCCATTCCCACTGGCGATGGGAAAGCAATGTACACGGTCACTGATTGGTGGAAGGGGTGTTCGCATGTTACAGACTAACAGGGTTGATGTGGTCCTGATTTTATGAGGGGGCATATGCGCCGCCATGGGGCGTGATAACCATGGAGAGCTACCCTCAACGAGAAACAAAAAAAACATGGTAAGTTAAATATCTGTATGTATTTGTTTTCAAACATTCGGAAAAATTTGGGACAGATGCCTGATTCTTCAAAGCCTCGAAGACCTGAAGACAGCGACCGAGGGCATGTCAATATCAACTGGACTAAATTCATTTTCACACTGATTGAGAATTTGGTGCAGATAACATTACCCCGACAAAAGTTTAAAGGTGCACTCCAATGGAGATTAGCCAATATATGAAAGTTGAATGGATAAAAGGCTGTAAATGATATGAGTCAAAAGGATAAAAGCTGAAAGAACAAAGTCAAAGATTGAATAAACAAAAAGTCAAAGATTGAAAAACCAACGGGATAAACGTGAAGTGGGATACAATGAAAGGGAATAAGTCCCAAGGACGAAAATTAAAAGAATACATTAGAAGAAGTAAAGTTGAATGAATATAAGTTCAAAGCATTGAAGTTCAATACACACAATCAAATTGATCGAGTCAAAGAATCCAACTGATAAAGTCAATGGGAAGTCAAATGGAAGGAAGCAAACAGACTAAAATACAAATTATAGGGCAAACCATCAAAAAGGCAAAAGTAGAAAAATAGAAATGGAAATCTAAAAGTCAAAAGAATAAAAGTCCAGAGATACAAAATGGAACGAATAAAAAGTCAAAGGAATACACATTGAAAGAATAGGTCAAAATAATAGGTGGAAAAAAATGGAAGGTGAAAGAATAAAAATTGAGAACAAAATTGAAGTAACCACTTAGAAGAATACACATAAAATAATTGAAATTGAAAGAATGCAAGTTGAAAGTCAAAAGATGAAAGAATATAAGTAGAACAGAACACACTTTGGAAAGAATAAAAGTTAACAGAATAGTTAGTCATAAAGCCATAAAGTGTTTAGACTTAATAAGAGCCACAGTGGCCCGTCAAGTTTAGCCCTATAAAGGGAAGTTACCATAACCCTGGCAAAAGGCACTCATCACCCCAACTAACACCGCTTCCTTAATTCCAAAGAATCCATCCACCATCATCCAACCCACCCTATCTATCTTACCTATCCAACCCTATTCACTCGATACCACGTAACACATGTGGTTTGAGTGCCCTACCAATAATTTTCAAACTCCATGTTGAATATTACTCTATTGATCACTACTGTTAGCCATCCCCACCAACTTCATGTCATCATCAAATCTGAACACCCTATGCATAAGCCCTATCGCAATGCTATTCACAAAAAGGGTAAAGAGAAGGGCCCCTGGTGTAAAACTTGAAATGTATAGAAGGTGGACGGAAAATTCAAGAATAATTTTTTTTTTAAATAATAAAGTCGGAAAGGATGCAAGTTGGAAAGGTTAAAAGATGAAATGAGTAACAGTAAAATATGAAAAGAATAAAAGTAAAAAGAAAGAAGGTGAAAAGTATGAAAGTTGGAAAGAATACAAGTTGAAAACAATAAAAGGCACAAAGAATAAAATCTGCAAAGAATGAAAGCTTCAAGGAATAAAAGCCACAAGGAATAAAAGCTGCAAGGAATAAAAGCTGCAAGGAATAAAAGCCACAAAGAATAAAAGCCACAAGGAATAAAAGCGACAAAGAATAAAAGCCGCAAAGAATAAAAGCTGCAAAGAATAAAAGCTGCAAAGAATAAAAGCTGCAAAGAATAAAAGCAGCAAAGAATAAAAGCCACAAAGAATAAAAGCCGCAAAGAATAAAAGCCGCATAGAATAAAAGCCGCAAAGAATAAAAGCCGCAAAGAAGAAAAGCCGCAAAGAATAAAAGCTGCAAAGAATAAAAGCTGCAAGGAATAAAAGCAGCATAGAATAAAAGTCGCAAAGAATAAAAACGACAAAGAATAAAAGCCGCAAAGAATAAAAGCCGCAAAGAATAAAAGCCGCAAAGAATAAAAGCCGCAAAGAATAAAAGCCGCAAAGAATAAAAGCCACAAAGAATAAAAGCCGCAAAGAATAAAAGCCACAGAGAATAAAAGCCGCAAAGAATAAAAGCCGCAAAGAATAAAAGCCGCAAGGAATAAAAGCCACAAGGAATAAAAGCTGCAGATAATAAAAGCGCAAGGAATAAAAGCCGCAGGGAATAAAAGCCGCAAAGAATAAAAGCCGCAAAGAATAAAAAGCCACAAAGAATACAGCTGCAAAGAAAAAAGCCACAGAGAATAAAAGCCAACAAGAATAAAAGCAGACAAGAATGAAAGCCAAAAAGAATAAAAGCCAAAAAGAATAAAAGTCAAGGAAAATAAAAATTGAGAAGAATAAAAGTTGAAAAGAAGAACAGTCGAAATGAATCAAAGTCGAAAAGAGTGAAAAGGATAAAAGTTAAAAGGGCAAAAGTAAAACAAATATGAAAAGCATCAGTCAAAAGAATTAGTAAAATGTATAAGTGAAAAGCATAAGTCAAAAGCATCAGTCAAAAGAAGAAATGAAAAGAATACTTCAAAAGAATAAGTCAAAAGAATAGAAGTAAAAAAATACAAGTGAAAAGAACGCAAGTTGAAAGAATGCAAGCCAAAAGAACAGGTTGGAAGAATAAAAGTCGAGAGAATAGATGAAATAATCCAATTTTGACATACCTAGTACCTATCACCAACGATATCATCAGCTATATTGCCAAATTACCCACCTGAAATGTCCAAATGTAGATAGGTACCCCACACACTTCCTATCCCTACTTCCATTTATGTTATTACATGCTATTGCCGTACTTTACTGCCATGAACACAAGGACATTTTAACAGATATAGGTACATAAAAGCAATTACGCGCAATTATTTTAATTTCGAACTCAGTGCCCTGGATTCACCGTCAAATCAGCATGCTACTAACATTACCTGACGCGTAAGCTACTTCAGTGATGGCCGAACAAAAAGTGATGGCGATATCAATCGTAAGTTTTATTTTGGAAACACCCACTTTTTAAACCATTAAAGTTTAAATCATTAAGCATAAGTTCGAAGTTTTGATATTTACTGATCAATTTGGACTTAAGATCCATTCGGAATAATACAACCCTGAACTAATTTAGAGATATATTAATGAACTTCGATGTTAGCAGCAAGAATCCTGTCACCACTATTTCCACCAGAACGAAAACTTACACACGTATGACCGATTTCGAGTTCACACAAATTCACACACACACACCAAAAATATTATGTTTTCATGACAATTGAGGTCCATCATAAAACTTCGTCAGCTGACTGAGAAACGTCTAAATGTGAGTTCTGATTGGTCAAAATACCGAGGTCCAGCGTTCGGGCCTCGGTATACACCACCGGACCTCGGTATTCCGTTGTGTAAACTCATTTTGTCCTCGGTAGTCACGGCTCACAAGTGCACACACACACACACACACACATATGTATATACATTATATATATATATATATGTGTGTGTGTGTGTATGTGTGTGTGTGTGTGTGTGTGTGTATTGAATACTATTTGGACAAGTTATACATAAGTGGCACAGTGAGAAAAACTATATTTTCACCAACAAACAAATCACCAACGTTTCGGATACAGGCCCTCTTCAGGATGACACATTACAAAATTTTAAAACTTTAAACACACAATCACGAACTCGAAATCCTGCGTTCAAAACGTGACACGTATCGCAATCTCTCGCTGGGCTGAGGAACGATATAGTGCGAAACACTGCGTCAGTGGCGAAAGGCGACACAACAGAATACACAAAACCATGGATGGCATTCGAGAATGCCAGATCCATTATCATCCACATCGCCCTGTGTGCATGCCCCGACACGTATATGTATGTATGTGTGTGTGTGTATGTGTGTGTGTGCGTGCGTGCGTGCGTGCGTGCGTGCGTGCGTACGTACGTGCGTGCGTGCGTGCGTGCGTGCGTGCGTGCGTGCGTGCGTGCGTGCGTGCGTGCGTGCGTGCGTGCAAGAGCGGAGCTTACTTGCTGGTCCATGGCAAAAGAAGTCTCATAATTGATGCTGGAGAGGATGAGAAAAAGGAACGATGGGTGATCGCTGGTTGATGATTTTTTGATCCGTTGTGTGGCAGACCAAGATTGGCAGCCTGACAGACTGGGGCAAATAAAAACGCAATAAATAAAAATCAGGGATGCGGAGCCGGGAAAATTTTGGACGGCTCCGGCTCCGACTCCGGCTCCGGGGAAGTATCCCGGCTCCGACTCCGACTCCGGCTCCGAGTAAAATGTCCCGGCGGCTCCGGCTCCGGCTCCGGCTCCGGGCAAAATGTACCGGCTCCGGCGACTCCGGCTCCGGCTCCGGCTCCGTCAAACGTGATCGATCCATTAAGTAAGAGCTAGGGGGATGTAAAAAAAGTTAGCCGCGACCACTCAGGGGCGCAAACTTCAGACAATTATAAGCAACTTTCCCATATAAACCCTGTATCTATCTTGCATCGGAAACTGGCCCTCGTAAACTGACGCTCGCTTCGTGCCGTATTGGGGCAATCAGAAGAGGGGAGACTCGAATCAACAACACTCCCCATCCCGTGAACGGTCCAAGGAACACCATTGTTGTAAATTGTAATGTTTGACCTCATCTCTAATAAGGTACAACAACCCGTTGATGATGGAAACAATGAACTTAACTAAACTAAACATGGAACTATTGCATTGACTACGGAGGCTAGAATATGGTTATTGGTTATTCTACCATTATTTTATATTTTTACATGTTACTCGTATTTAAACATTTTGGCGTTTAAAAATGCGTTTTCATACCATACCATACCATACTAGGTATAATGTGTTCATTTCACGTTTGCTAATTTTGTTTAATTTACACCTCTTTCGGAGTCGGAGCCGCCCTGCTTTTGACGGCTCCGGCTCCGACTCCGGCTCCGAGTAAAATGTCCCGGCGGCTCCGGCTCCGGCTCCGGCTCCGGGCAAAATGTTCCGGCTCCGGCGGCTCCGGCTCCGGCTCCGCATCCCTGATAAAAATACATGGTATTGTGTTCGTCCTCAGGGCCTAACTCCAACACATAGATGATCAGTTACCTCGAACATCTCTGTAGTGCACATCGTGCACTTTAGAACATCCACCACTTGAAACGAAACGCTACAACTACACCACGTGGCACCGAATGAAACGGAATGAAAGCGCTTATTTTGAGGACCAACAATTCAGTGCAAAATAGCCGACAGGTGACAAAACACGGTACCTCATAAAGTCATAACGTGTTCAGACTTAAGAGCTACAAGGGCCCATCCCGAATTCAATTCGATGACTAGTTCTCTTCTTCCCACGTTTTCTGGTGGCTAAGAAATCCGGATAACCGCTTAGCTTTGATGCACCTCATTTCTGATTAAATACGCTCCCATATTGGCTACCGAACTGAGTCTCCAGTTAGGTGTTTTGAACCTTTCGGTTTTTCTTGGTCTTCGGATGTGTTTAGGGCTCCAGCCAATTATTGTTAGGGGCCCGGCACATTTTTGCGGCCCCGACTCTGTTTTTAGAGTCATGTTGCTTTTTTGTGCACCAACGATATTGTTAGGTATCAGCGCATTTTCACAGACACCGAAGTGTTTATTTAGTGCGTGGTCTATTTGTTCCTTTTCTAGGACCATGTCGTTTTTTGAGAGCCCTAGCCTGTTTTTGAGGCCCCATGCGGTCTCAAACCCCGCTGTGCTTTGAGGGTCCCGTTGTGTTTTGATTTTTAACTCCCGGTATGCTTATTTAGAGCTGCGAAACATGTTTCAAGGCCCTGCCGGTTTTTTTTGCCAGACTCGGTACGCTTTGGAGGGCCCGGTGCATTTTCGTCCTTCAGTTGTGCTCTCAGGGTCCCGCTGAGTCTATTTTGTGTTCCTCACTCATATTTGTGGAACCCCAGCGTGATATTAGGAGCTCCGGTATAATTTATCAGGGTCCTGTCGCGACTCTTCGGGCCCAAGCGCGTGGTTCCGGGGAATCCGACGCCAGTTTTCTGGGCTGGACGCAATTTTCGGTGACTCATTCTGAATTATGTAAAGTACGAGCCACGGCTTTATTTTTCGTGCCTTCGGCGACATTTTTTGTGTCCCGTCGCGATTTGTCGAGCTCCGGTACGTTTTTCGGTGCCGTATGCGATTTGTTAAGGCATCTGGTCGTATGTTTGGGCTAAGGGGCGATTTTCCTGGCTCGGACATTTATTTTTCGGAATCTCTTTATTTTGGAGGGCTCCGGTTGGATTCTTGTCGGGTTCCGATGCGATTTTGGGGCCACGCTGTGCTTATTTGGAGATATCGACGCCAATTTTTGGGAGACCCAAGGGGATTATTGATGCCTCGAGAATTTATGCGACTACGGACAGGAATTTTGGGTCCGAAGCGTGATATTTGGGGGGCTCAGCGCTAGTTCACGGGGCGCGTTGTACTTATCTGGACCCCAGCGCAATTTTGGCGTTCCTCAGTGCAAATTTTCGGGCCCGGTGCAAGTTTTTTGGTGTCCGCTGTATATATTTATAACCCCTAATTCTGGGGGCCCCGATGCGAATTTATCTTTCCTTAGAACCATTTTTGGGAACCCCGGCGCGATTCTTGGGCTCTTAGGAGCGCATCTCTTTAGGATGGAGGGGGGATTTACCTCTTTATTATGCCACTGCGGCTGCTCAACGAGTTTTGTTTTCAGCCGATGACACCACTCAGAGTAGAAAAGCCCCCAGAACATTCTTTCGGGACCTGTTCTGAATTTTCGGTGCTCGGGTAGACTCGATAGAGTCCCTTTGTGGTTTTTTTTGGTCGACTTCTATTTTTGTAAGTCTCCTCCATGAGATTTGTGGGCCCCGGTACGATTCTTTGGGCTCCCGGTGCATTTTTTTCGGTGATCCAACGCGCTTCTTTTCTGGGGCCCGACGCCTTTTTGGGGTCTTTGGCGCAATTTTTGTGGCCGTAAAGTAACATTCCGGGAAGAAATTGAGTTTTGGAAGCCAGCTGCGACCTGTGGGACTCCTGCGCGACTATTTCGGCCCCTGATGTGATTTTCAAGGGCAGCGGCGCGACGTTTTTCCGTCTAAGTGCGATTTTTGGACTCTGTCGTCATTTGTTGGGATGCCTATCGTCAGTTTTAGTGGCCTCGACACGTCTCCGGGAGCCCAATACGTCTAGGTTTCTTATGGAGCGATTGCTGGGACCCCAGAGTGATTTTTAACGTCCGGCTGTTTTTTCGTTGCGCCGGCTTCATTTATTGAGTGTTCCCGATGTGACTTTTGGGGCACCGGTCCGACCAATCGAGGCCCTAGCGTGATTTTGAGGGGCCGGGGTGTGACTTTTTGGTACCTTCAGACTCGGCGTGATTTTCAGGGGCCCACCGAAACTTTTGGGGTCCCCGTTGTGATTTTCAAGAACCCTGGCACGACTTTTTTTCGGCCCCCAGCGTGATTTTCAGGGCCTAGGCGCGTACCTTTGAGGGCCCCAGCATGATCTTCAGAAGCCCATCCCGTCTTTTTGTGGCCCCATCGTGATTTTCAAGGACCACGGCACGACTTTTTTTTGTACTCCCGGTGTGATTTTGAAGGACCCCAGTCCTATTCTTCTTCTTCTTTTTTTCTGGGGGGGGGGGGGACCCAGCGCGATTATCAGGGGCTCCGTTCCGATCTTTTGGAACCCAGCGTGATTTTGAGGGTCCGGCCAGTCTTTTTGGGGTCCAGCGTCATTTTCGGGGGCCCCGGCGATACTTTTTGGCTCCCAGCGTTGTTTCCAGGGGCCCGATCCGACCTTTTTTGGCCTTAACATGATTTTCTGTGGCCCTGGTGCGACTTATCGGGGTCCCGGCACGACATTTTTCAGGGGACCCACCTTTTGGAGCTCTCAGCGTCATTTTAGGGTCACGGAAGGATTTTTGAGGCCCCAAATTGGATTTTCATGGGCATTGGTTGGATTTTGGGGCCCTTAGCGTCATTTTCAGGGGCCCTGCGCGACTTTTTGGGGCCCCCGATGTGATTTTTATGGGCCCCGGTGCGATTATTGGGGACACCAGCAGGATTTTTTGGGAGCCTGGCGCTATTTTTCAGAACCCCGGCGCGATTATTGGGGGCCGACAGCCTCTCGGGGGGGGGACTGCCCCAATGTCCCCCTTCGGTACGCCACTCCGCATGTTCCAATTATTTTATAGCTTAACAATGACGTTTATGGAGTACATCGCACAAAATGGAATTTCCTATGCCTATTTAACTGCTTGCACAACAAGTAATGTTCAGAAACATACACCCTGCAATTGGCCTAAATTTATCCCATTATCGTCGGGGTTCTTAAATCTCAGCATGGGGCGGGGATGGCCGAGTGGTTAGGGTGTTGGGCTCTGGGTACCAAAGGTCCCGGGTTCGACACTCGCACCGCTCGGACTATTCCCAATCCCGCGGCCCACCGGCGAAACAGTGTGGGCGGCGCCATTAGCCGTGAATGTGCAAAAAGCGTGTCGTGAACCACCCAATAAACAAACAAACAAATCTCAGCATGGACGTACACATCACTGGGCGATGAAAAACCTCGATAGTAGTCTCCGTTGTAATTCGGTGTTTTAGCACCTTTAATCCAAATGTTTTCATGGAATAGATTCTGGAATCAGAATCTTTGCTAAGCAGAGATGATTACATATACCATGAGTGCACCACCTGACCAAATCATTTCTGTTGAACAACATAATTTGAATTAAATGTTTAACGTGCTGTCAATGCCACTACGCAGTTACCCAGTGCGACTTTGTCAGGTCACATCACGTGCGCCTAATCCTCTCGGGGGATTCTGAAATTCTGAGAGGCGTTTTCGCACATGAAGTTAATATAATATGTCATGGACTTCATTATTGTGCCTATGCTACCGTAATAAATGATAGAAAAAGTATTTTGCTATGTTGGATGACAGCATCGATAATACCCAGGCATCTCAATCAAAAGGTTGGATATCTGTGTGCTGTGCCAAACTGTGAAAACCTTTTGAAATGTGGAAATTTTACGTTCTATTCCATATATTCCAATTTGTATGCTTCAATAATCAAAATACATATAAATGTTGAAGTGTATGGCAGCTAGGACAAAGGCCATGTATAATATATCGCTATGAAATATGAAGGCAAGGAACTTGCACTCGCGAATTGTATGTCTTACATTGAGTGTGTTACGTTACTGCGTTCAGCATTTATAATTTTATACTGTAGGCAATATTAATTAAATCGATGTTAAACATGTTAACAGTCAAAGAACCACAGTGAAACTCCAGTATGAATGTATTTTGGTACTGGCTGGCACATTATCTGCTTTATAGTCTTTTCATAACATAATATAAGGTGTGAACATCTGTTCCATTACATCAATTCCTGAATTAGTTGCATTATTGTAAGATCATGTTCAAGTATACATGATATTAAAAATGAAGTGTTACGATATGATATGTGCAGATTTTACTTAGTTATAGATTGCAGGGAGTTTTTCCCTTATTCAAAGGTGTGCATACTGCTTTTTAGGAAGTTTAAATGTCTGAAAAGTGGGTGGGCCAGCTACCATTGTTGCCCCCCTCACACTTTGAAAAGTGGGCAAGCCATGCCCCCCTGGCCCCCCTATTCCTACGCCTGTGTTTTTGTGTTTGTTTGTGCGTGCGTGCGCGTGCGCGTGTGTGTGTGTGTGTACAGGGTCGCAGCCAGGATTACCTTGAGGGATCGACCAAAAAATGGCATGAAACAGTGATCGCTTTCGGAGCGCGAACCTTGCCGAAAATTTCTGGTTTGTGTGGTGAAAATGTAATGTCTTGTTTGATATAGTGTATTTTTGGTTACTAAGGGGGAGGGGCCTTGGCTGCGCCTCTTTGCATGCATGTATATATACATGCATATACACAGACATATGTATATATATATATACATGCATTCATATATATATATATATATATATATATATATATATATATATATATATATATATATATATATATACATGCATTCATATATATATATATATTTGTATGCATATGCTTTATATTCGTGAAAAGGTCCCAAATGATCAAATGTTCCTTAATTCAACTGTATTCTATATTATATGTACGATCCCACCCAAAGCCAATTTCTGCACAATTCCTGGAACTTTTTTTGTGGGGGAGTGAATAATATGCATGTGCATGGCCAAAGATGTGTTTTTCTCTTGTTCTTTAATATATTTTTTGTTAAAGAATTGATATTTTCTCAGTAAACAGACTGCTAATTGAGATATAGTTTTGAGTAATTCTGATTAATGATGTTTTTGCATCTTAAAAAGCACTTTCCTCATGAGATTCACATCAGTCATTCATATCACGTAAGGAAGCACAAGGAAAGCATATGCTGTTGCATAAAATTGTATGAGAGACTACTTATGCATTATGCAAATTTACCCCGAATTGCGACATCCACTCACCGGCGGCAGAGGCTGAGACTGGCTGGTATCGGGCGGCGCTGTTGTCGGGTCACTGGCGACGGAGGCCCCCTGACGGACTGGCTGGTGTCGGGTCACTGGCGACGGAGGCCCCCTGACGGACTGGCTGGTATCGGGCGGTGCTGTTGTCGGGTCACTGACGACGGAGGCCCCCTGACGGCCTGGCTGGTGTCGGGTCACTGACGACGGAGGCCCCCTGACGGACTGGCTGGTGTCGGGTCACTGACGACGGAGGCCCCCTGACGGACTGGCTGGTGTCGGGCGGCGCTGTTGTCGGGTCACTGGCGACGGAGGCCCCCTGACGGACTGGCTGGTGTCGGGCGGCGCTGTTGTCGACTGACTGGCGGCACAGGTGCGGCAGAGACCTGGCTGAGACTAGCTTGTGTCGGGCGGCGCTGTTGTCGGGTCACTGGCGACGGAGGCCCCCTGACGGACTGGCTGGTGTCGGGCGGCGCTGTTGTCGGGTCACTGGCGACGGAGGCCCCCTGACGGACTGGCTGGTGTCGGGCGGCGCTGTTGTCGGGTCACTGGCGACGGAGGCCCCCTGACGGACTAGCTTGTGTCGGGCGGCGCTGTTGTCGGTCACTGGCGACGGAGGCCCCCTGACGGACTGGCTGGTGTCGGGCGGCGCTGTTGTCGGGTCACTGGCGACGGAGGCCCCTGACGGACTGGCTGGTGTCGGGCGGCGCTGTTGTCGGGTCACTGGCGACGGAGGCCCCTGACGGACTGGCTGGTGTCGGGCGGCGCTGTTGTCGGGTCACTGGCGGCACAGGTGCGGCAGAGACCTGGCTGAGACAAGCTTGTGTCGGGCGGCGCTGTTGTCGGGTGACTGGCGACGGAGGCCCCCTGACGGACTGGCTGGTGTCGGGCGGCGCTGTTGTCGGGTCACTGGCGACGGAGGCCCCCTGACGGACTAGCTTGTGTCGGGCGGCGCTGTTGTCGGTCACTGGCGACGGAGGCCCCCTGACGGACTGGCTGGTGTCGGGCGGCGCTGTTGTCGGGTCACTGGCGACGGAGGCCCCCTGACGGACTGGCTGGTGTCGGGTGGCGCTGTTGTCGACTGACTGGCGGCACAGGTGCGGCAGAGACCTGGCTGAGACTAGCTTGTGTCGGGCGGTGCTGTTGTCGGTCACTGGCGACGGAGGCCCCCTGACGGACTGGCTGGTGTCGGGCGGCGCTGTTGTCGGGTCACTGGCGACGGAGGCCCCCTGACGGACTGGCTGGTGTCGGGCGGTGCTGTTGTCGGTCACTGGCGACGGAGGCCCCCTGACGGACTGGCTGGTGTCGGGCGGCGCTGTTGTCGACTGACTGGCGGCACAGGTGCGGCAGAGACCTGGCTGAGACTAGCTTGTGTCGGGCGGTGCTGTTGTCGGTCACTGACGACGGGGGCCCCCTTACGGACTGGCCGGCGTCGGAGGGTGCTGTTGTCGGGCCACCGGCGCGGCGGAAGGGTCCCCTGGCCGGGACCGGCTGGTGTCGGGCGGTGCCGTTGTCGCAGAGTCCTGACTGAGACTGACCGGTGTCGGGCGGTGCTGCTGTCGGGCCACTGGCGATACAGGCGCGGCGGAGGCCTGGCTAAGGTCGGGTGGTGCTATGGCCAGGCCACTGGCGGCCGAGGCCTCCTGGCTGAGACTGACCGGTGTGTAGCCAGTGCTGTAGTCAGGTTTCAACTTGGCCCCGCCCGTGACCTCGTGTGCCGGCGCGATATGGAACAGATGCTCACGTGCCGACCGACGCGACTCTGGCGGACACATCTGGAACCACAGCATGGGCGTGATGAAAGCGTGAAGGTGGGCACAATATGAATAATAATTACAGGTGCACAGGGTATTGACGAACTCCGTGTTCATTGTCTGAAAATTGAACACTTCCTACATCTTATAATACACTTTCGGTGCACCTGGGTTGGACAAATATAACCGGTCATGTTCGAGGTGAAACATTACCGACACCATTAACCGCCGTATTAAGCGAATGGCCCACTCATATTGAGCTTGCTTGAAAATTTGACACGACAAGGTGCACGTTTTCACGAGCTGTCAATACAAGGCAGTTGTGGTTGGTACACAAGTTACCGCGGTCTGGTGATGGCGCCTTTATGCTGGTCCATGCCCGGTAGGTACACAGCGGGACATTTTTTAACTGAATCGTTGCTGGGTGCAAAAATGAGTCGAAAGGACACCTGCACTAAGGGAGAATGGGTATCAAACTTGGGATATCAATCCTTTTTGAAGAATAATTGGACAATTAGGAGGAGCAGAACTCAGTGTCACAAAGACTGACTGGGAGAAGCTCCCAAACAGTTAACATGTTATAAATGGCACGTCCGTGAAGTTAGCGACTTATTCAGCGACGGATTCAGCGACGGATTCAGATTTCCTTCAAAACCGGTGTATCGGTCAAATATAGCACGCTGAGCACGAATATGACCTTCATTTGGCCAGTCAAGGTCAAATTCGAGGTCAAATTCAAGGTCAAAGGAAGGGGTACCGCATAACGTCCCGAATTTACCGCACGATTGTCTCTAAATTGGTGCCAGATGATAGCCAGGCCTGATGTCTAGCGTCCGTCAAGGTGACCTGACCCATGACCTTTGACCTTGGGGGTCAAATTCAAGGTCAAAGGACGGGGTACCGCATAACGTCCCGAATTTACCGCACGATTGTCTCTAAATTGGTACCAGATGATGCCAGGCCTGATGTCTTGCGTCCGTCAAGGTGACCTGACCCATGACCTCTGACATTGGGGGTCAAATTCAAGGTCAAAGGACGGGGTACCGCATAACGTCCCGAATTTACCGCACGATCGTCTCTAAATTAGTGCCAGATGATAGCCAGGCCTGATGTCTAGCGTCCGTCAAGGTGACCTGACCCTTGACTTTTGACCTTGGGGGTCAAATTCAAGGTCAAAAGACGGGGTACCGCATAACGTCCCGAATTTACCGCACGATTGTCTCTAAATTGGTGCCAGATGATAGCCAGGCCTGATGTCTAGCGTCCGTCAAGGTGACCTGACCCATGACCTTTGACCTTGGGGGTCAAAAGGTTAGCGACTTATTCAGCGACGGATTCAGCGACGGATCCAGATTTCCTTCAAAACCGGTGTATAGGTCAAATATAGCACGCTGAGCACGAATATGACCTTCATTTGGCCGGTCAAGGTCAAATTCGAGGTCAAATTCAAGGTCAAAGGAAGGGGTACCGCATAACGTCCCGAATTTACCGCACGATTGTCTCTAAATTGGTGCCAGATGATAGCCAGGCCTGATGTCTAGCGTCCGTCAAGGTGACCTGACCCATGCCCTTTGACCTTGGGGTCAAATTCAAGGTCAAAGGACGGGGTACCGCATAACGTCCCGAATTTACCGCACGATTGTCTCTAAATTGGTGCCAGATGATGCCAGGCCTGATGTCTAGCGTCCGTCAAGGTGACCTGACCCATGACCTTTGACCTTGGGGGTCAAATTCAAGGTCAAAGGACGGGGTACCGCATAACGTCCCGATTTACCGCACGATTGTCTCTAAATTGGTGCCAGATGATGCCAGGCCTGATGTCTAGCGTCCGTCAAGGTGACTTGATCCATGACCTTGACCTTGGGGGTCAAATTCAAGGTCAAAGGACGGGGTACCGCATAACGTCCCGAATTTACCGCACGATTGTCTCTAAATTGGTGCCAGATGATAGCCAGGCCTGATGTCTAGCGTCCGTCAAGGTGACCTGACCCATGACCTTTGACCTTGGGGGTCAAATTCAAGGTCAAAGGACGGGGTACCCATAACGTCCCGAATTTACCGCACGATCGTCTCTAAATTGGTGCCAGATGATGCCAGTCCTGATGTCTAGCGTCCGTCAAGGTGACCTGACCCATGACCTTTGACCTTGGGGGTCAAATTCAAGGTCAAAGGACGGGGTACCGCATAACGTCCCGAATTTACCGCACGATTGTCTCTAAATTGGTGCCAGATGATGCCAGGCCTGATGTCTAGCGTCCGTCAAGGTGACTTGATCCATGACCTTTGACCTTGGGGTTCAAATTCAAGGTCAAAGGACGGGGTACCGCATAACGTCCCGAATTTACCGCACGATTGTCTCTAAATTGGTGCCAGATGATAGCCAGGCCTGATGTCTAGCGTCCGTCAAGGTGACCTGACCCATGACCTTTGACCTTGGGGGTCAAATTCAAGGTCAAAGGACGGGGTACCGCATAACGTACCGAATTTACCGCACGATTGTCTCTAAATTGGTGCCAGATGATAGCCAGGCCTGATGTCTAGCGTCCGTCAAGGTGACCTGACCCATGACCTTTGACCTTGGGGGTCAAATTCAAGGTCAAAGGACGGGGTACCGCATAACGTCCCGAATTTACCGCACGATCGTCTCTAAATTGGTGCCAGATGATAGCCAGACCTGATGGGTAGCGTCCGTCAAGGTGACCTGACCCATGACCTTTGACCTTGGGGGTCAAAAGGTTGGCGACTTATTCAGCGACGGATTCAGCGACGGATTCAGAATTCCTTCAAAACCGGTGTATAGGTCAAATATAGCACGCTGAGCACGAATATGACCTTCATTTGGCCGGTCAAGGTCAAATTCGAGGTCAAATTCAAGGTCAAAGGAAGGGGTACCGCATAACGTCCCGAATTTACCGCACGATTGTCTCTAAATTGGTGCCAGATGATAGCCAGGCCTGATGTCTAGCGTCCGTCAAGGTGACCTGACCCATGACCTTTGACCTTGGGGGTCAAATTCAAGGTCAAAGGCCGGGGTACCGCAGAACGTCCCGAATTTGACCCCCAAGGTCAAAGGTCATGGGTCAGGTCACCTTGACGGACGCTAGACATCAGGCCTGGCATCATCTGGCACCAATTTAGAGACAATCGTGCGGTAAATTCGGGACGTTATGCGGTACCCCGTCCTTTGACCTTGAATTTGACCCCCAAGGTCAAAGGTCATGGGTCAGGTCACCTTGACGGACGCTAGACATCAGGCCTGGCTATCATCTGGCACCAATTTAGAGACGGTCGTGCGGTAAATTCGGGACGTTATGCGGTACCCCGTGCTTTGACCTTGAATTTGACCCCCAAGGTCAAAGGTCATCGGTCAGGTCACCTTGACGGACGCTAGACATCAGGCCTGGCTATCATCTGGCACCAATTTAGAGACGATCGTGCGGTAAATTCGGGACGTTATGCGGTACCCCGTCCTTTGACCTTGAATTTGACCCACAAGGTCAAAGGTCATGGGTCAGGTCACCTTGACGGACGCTAGACATCAGGCCTGGCTATCATCTGGCACCAATTTAGAGACAATCGTGCGGTAAATTCGGGACGTTATGCGGTACCCCTTCCTTTGACCTTGAATTTGACCTTGAATTTGACCTTGACCGGCCAAATAAAGGTCATATTCGTGCTCAGCGTGCTATATTTGACCTATACACCGGTTTTGAAGGAAATCTGAATCCGTCGCTGAATCCGTCGCTGAATAAGTCGCTAACCTTTTGACCCCCAAGGTCAAAGGTCATGGGTCAGGTCACCTTGACGGACGCTACCCATCAGGTCTGGCTATCATCTGGCACCAATTTAGAGACGATCGTGCGGTAAATTCGGGACGTTATGCGGTACCCCGTCCTTTGACCTTGAATTTGACCCCCAAGGTCAAAGGTCATGGGTCAGGTCACCTTGACGGACCCCAGACATCAGGCCTGGCTATCATCTGGCACCAATTTAGAGACAATCGTGCGGTAAATTCGGGACGTTATGCGGTACCCCTTCTTTGACCATGAATTTGACCTCGAATTTGACCTTGACCGGCCAAATGAAGGTCATATTCGTGCTCAGCGTGCTATATTTGACCTATACACCGGTTTTGAAGGAATTCTGAATCCGTCGCTGAATCCGTCGCTGAATAAGTCGCCAACCTTTTGACCCCCAAGGTCAAAGGTCATGGGTCAGGTCACCTTGACGGACGCTACCCATCAGGTCTGGCTATCATCTGGCACCAATTTAGAGACGATCGTGCGGTAAATTCGGGACGTTATGCGGTACCCCGTCCTTTGACCTTGAATTTGACCCCCAAGGTCAAAGGTCATGGGTCAGGTCACCTTGACGGACGCTAGACATCAGGCCTGGCTATCATCTGGCACCAATTTAGAGACAATCGTGCGGTAAATTCGGTACGTTATGCGGTACCCCGTCCTTTGACCTTGAATTTGACCCCCAAGGTCAAAAGTCATGGGTCAGGTCACCTTGACGGACGCTAGACATCAGGCCTGGCTATCATCTGGCACCAATTTAGAGACGATCGTGCGGTAAATTCGGGACGTTATGCGGTACCCCGTCCTTTGACCTTGAATTTGACCCCTAAGGTCAAAGGTCATGGGTCAGGTCACCTTGATGGACGCTAGACATCAGGCCTGGCTATCATCTGGCACCAATTTAGAGACGATCGTGCGGTAAATTCGTGACGTTATGCGGTACCCCGTCCTTTGACCTTGAATTTGACCCCCAAGGTCAAAGGTCATGGGTCAGGTCACCTTGACGGACGCTAGACATCAGGCCTGGCTATCATCTGGCACCAATTTAGAGACGATCGTGCGGTAAATTCGGGACGTTATGCGGTACCCCGTCCTTTGACCTTGAATTTGACCCCCAAGGTCAAAGGTCATGGGTCAGGTCACCTTGACGGACGCTAGACATCAGGCCTGGCTATCATCTGGTACCAATTTAGAGACAATCGTGCGGTAAATTCGGGACGTTATGCGGTACCCCGTCCTTTGACCTTGAATTTGACCCCCAAGGTCAAAGGTCATGGGTCAGGTCACCTTGACGGACGCTAGACATCAGGCCTGGCTATTATCTGGCACTAATTTAGAGACGATCGTGCGGTAAATTCGGGACGTTATGCGGTACCCCGTCCTTTGACCCCCAAAGGTCAAAGGTCATGGGTCAGGTCACCTTGACGGACGCTACCCATCAGGTCTGGCTATCATCTGGCACCAATTTAGAGACGATCGTGCGGTAAATTCGGGACGTTATGCGGTACCCCGTCCTTTGACCTTGAATTTGACTCCAAAGGTCAAAGGTCATGGGTCAGGTCACCTTGATGGACGCTAGACATCAGGCCTGGCTATCATCTGGTACTAATTTAGAGACGATCGTGCGGTAAATTCGTGACGTTATGCGGTACCCCGTCCTTTGACCTTGAATTTGACCCCCAAGGTCAATGGTCATGGGTCAGGTCACCTTGACGGACGCTAGACATCAGGCCTGGCTATCATCTGGCACCAATTTAGAGACGATCGTGCGGTAAATTCGGGACGTTATGCGGTACCCCGTCCTTTGACCTTGAATTTGACCCCCAAGGTCAAAGGTCATGGGTCAGGTCACCTTGACGGACGCTAGACATCAGGCGTGGCTATCATCTGGCACCAATTTAGAGACAATCGTGCGGTAAATTCGGGACGTTATGCGGTACCCCTTCCTTTGACCTTGAATGTGACCTCGAATTTGACCTTGACCGGCCAAATGAAGGTCATATTCGTGCTCAGCGTGCTATATTTGACCTATACACCGGTTTTGAAGGAAATCTGAATCCGTCGCTGAATCCGTCGCTGAATAAGTCGCTGACTTCACGGACGTATAAATGGCCTGGTACATAGGCAGCTAGGAATCCGCCATTTGTTGACGAATTCCTACCTGTACATCCTCTCAGCAAGCTGTGGGCAGGGGTGTAGTTTTCTTTGCTTTTGGAAGGGCACCCCTCCCCCCGCCAATGTTAGCTTTGTCTCCCCCAAATAATCTCAACTTTTAATAAGGGACCCGATGTGGTATGGTCCCCAATCCATTTAGCCCAGTCCATTGCCTTCATGGGTTATTCGCTCCCAATAATGTTTAGAAAGCTACACCTACCGATATGAGAGTACGCTACAGTTGTCTAGAATATAACAGGTTCTTGAAATCAGGCACCACCTCCATGAGGAAGAAGATTACGGTGCACCAATGCAGGGCGGTGGCGCATGCCCTTTTTGCGCGCGGTCGCATGAGCACACCTGAGGGGGAGGAGCCACCGACGGGCGGCCGTACGTCACGAGGTTTCCGGGAACTGGCACTGTATCGGCGCGCTGCATTCCAGCCGGGAAAAGCGCGCCAGACTGCGGTGAGCGGTGCCGTGCGCAGGTGGTGCGCGACCTGTGTTCGTGCCGGTCTGCTCTTCGTGGAGTCAGGCGGCGCCGGCCCCCGACCGGAAACGGTGACGTGGCAGGTGGAGGCGTACAGGTGAAGCGACCCAGTGCACGAGAATGCTGGATTTTGGCAACCAGTGACGCCGGCCACGCCCGATAACCACGGACGCCCGGTAACCACGAACGCCCGGTAACCACGGAAGCCGGCTACGCCCGGTAGCTACGGACGCCCTGTAACTACGGACGCCGGCTACCCGCCGGTAACCAGACATCGACCACCTGCGGTGACGGCCGACACCGGCTATCCGCGGCGACCATGGGTTCGGCGAGGTCAGCGCGCGCTGCCCTGGCGAGTCTGCTGGCGGCGCCGACGCTGGGCGGCCTCAGGTCGGCGGCGCTACAGTGCGGCGACCTACGGTGTGCCACCTCCGAGTTTTGCTCCGTGTACAGCTCCACATGTCGACCGTGCTCGGACGTCTGCGACCCGGCCGACAACAACTTCCAACGCGGCACGTGCGAGGCCAGCTGTCAAGGTAACAGCAGTCGGCGCCGCAGCCGGTGTCAGTCAGCTGCCATTGCGACGCTATTGCTGTGGGGGTGCGGCAGCGGCAAGGATATCCCGGAAGGCTGCGGCAGTTGTTGCTGCGGGCCGAGGTATCCAGCGAGGTCACGTCATTTGTCGCTGCGGGAAGGGATACACCGGGAGCACCTGGAGGTCACGTCAGCTTCTGCTGTGGGCCGAGATATCCAGAGCGGTCACGTCATTTGCCCCTGTGGGCCGAGGTATCCAGGGCGGTCACGTCATTTGTCCCTGTGGGAAGGGATACACCTGGAGCACCTGGAGGTCACGTCAGCTGGTGTTGTGGGCCGAGGTATCCAGGGCGGTCACGTCATTTGTCCCTGTGGTCCGAGGTATCCAGGGAGGTCACGTCATTTGTCGCTGCGGGAGGGGATACAACGGGGTCACCTGGAGGTCACGTCAGCTGCTGCTGCGGGATGAAGCATATCTTGGGAGGAAGTATTTGTGGGATGATTATATCTTCTTTCTCCATCTCTGTCTCTGTCTCTGTCTCTGTCTCTGTCTCTGTCTCTGTCTCTGTCTCTGTCTCTGTCTCTGTCTCTGTCTCTGTCTCTGTCTCTGTCTCTGTCTCTGTCTCTGTCTCTGTCTCTGTCTCTGTCTCTGTCTCTGTCTCTGTCTCTGTCTCTGTCTCTGTCTCTGTCTCTGTCTCTGTCTCTGTCTCTGTCTCTGTCTCTGTCTCTGTCTCTGTCTCTGTCTCTGTCTCTGTCTCTGTCTCTGTCTCTGTCTCTGTCTCTGTCTCTGTCTCTGCCTCTGCCTCTGCCTCTGCCTCTGCCTCTGCCTCTTCCTCTTCCTCTGCCTCTGCCTCTGCCTCTTCCTCTGCCTCTGCCTCTGCCTCTGCCTCTGCCTCTTCCTCTGCCTCTGCCTCTGCCTCTGCCTCTGCCTCTGCCTCTGCCTCTGCCTCTGCCTCTGCCTCTGCCTCTGTCTCTGTCTCTGTCTCTGTCTCTGTCTCTGTCTCTGTCTCTGTCTCTGTCTCTGTCTCTGTCTCTGTCTCTGTCTCTGTCTCTCTCTCTCTCTCTCTCTCTCTCTCTCTCTCTCTCTCTCTCACTGGTTTCTGGAGAATCTCCAACGATTGGTTTTCTACACCAGATGAATTGCAGTGCCAAAACAAAAGAATACTTGGCACTTTAAGCAGCACGGGATTGCGATAAGCGGAGAATCTTGATGGAATAAGCCAATGTACAGTACGTGACATGTACAGTATAATAAGCCAATGTACAGTACGTGACATGTACAGTATAATAAGCCAATGTACAGTACGTGACATGTACAGTATAATAAGCCAATGTACAGTACGTGACATGTACAGTATAATAAGCCAATGTACAGTACGTGACATGTACAGTATAATAAGCCAATGTACAGTACGTGACATGTACAGTATAATAAGCCAATGTACAGTACGTGACATGTATAGTATAATAAGCCAATGTACAGTACGTGACATGTACAGTATAATAAGCCAATGTACAGTACGTGACATGTACAGTATAATAAGCCAATGTACAGTACGTGACATGTACAGTATAATAAGCCAATGTACAGTACGTGACATGTATAGTATAATAAGCCAATGTACAGTACGTGTCATGTACAGTATAATAAGCCAATGTACAGTACGTGACATGTACAGTATAATAAGCCAATGTACAGTACGTGACATGTACAGTATAATAAGCCAATGTACAATACGTGACATGTACAGTATAATAAGCCAATGTACAGTACGTGTCATGTACAGTATAATAAGCCAATGTACAGTACGTGACATGTACAGTATAATAAGCCAATGTACAGTACGTGACATGTACAGTATAATAAGCCAATGTACAGTACGTGACATGTACAGTATAATAAGCCAATGTACAGTACGTGACATGTACAGTATAATAAGCCAATGTACAGTACGTGACATGTACAGTATAATAAGCCAATGTACAGTACGTGACATGTGCAGTATAATAAGCCAATGTACAGTACGTGACATGTATAGTATAATAAGCCAATGTACAGTACGTGACATGCACAGTATAATAAGCCAATGTACAGTACGTGACATGTACAGTATAATAAGCCAATGTACAGTACGTGACATGTACAGTATAATAAGCCAATGTACAGTACGTGACATGTACAGTATAATAAGCCAATGTACAGTACGTGACATGTACAGTATAATAAGCCAATGTACAGTACGTGACATGTACAGTATAATAAGCCAATGTACAGTACGTGACAGGCTTGGGCCAGTCGGTTGACAGTTCATCAACAGTACTGTTTTTCTCCAAAGTTTTGAGAACTATTCATGAAGCTTTTGCTTACGTCGCGTTTTATACGGGTAGTGCTCTTTATGTGTTCACAACGAGCCCGATGCTAATTTTCCCAAAGCTTGGGAGACACTGAAACAGATTGAGGTAGCGCTCCAGTACCGCCTGTTATCTACGATGCCAGCACGTCAGCCGTGACATTTTAGTTAGGGATTTCAGTGATCCAGTGATTGAGAAATTTATTCCAGGTTTAGTGTGGAATGAAATGGAGCGATAAGAAGCACAGCTGTCTAAAAATTACACGGGAGAGGTGGCATCTGGACCCCTGTTCTTCCACTGTTACCGTGCTGGGCCCGAGCCCCTCCTATGACGAGAGAAGGCCGCGCCGTCGGTCAGGGCAGTGGTGTCACGCGCTTGTCTAGGCAATATTTGTCACTCCTCCACGTCATCGCCTTGTCCAGTTTGGATTGGGATGGAATGATTAGATCGATTGGTGAGGGATGGCATCCTGGGCAGTTGGATGATCGGTGTCGTTGATTCATCCTGGTAGGAATGAAATCTTGTGTTGGTTAATCTAGATAAGGAGTGGATTTTTTTTCGAGATCTTCAGGCCAAGAGCGAAGTCCTAAAAACGAATAATAGCGATACCCTGAGGCTGAGATAGATTGCGAAAAGGTTGATGTGGTTGACTGGCTGTGAGCAGTGAGCAGTGCTCCTTTGACCACCGGTGCACTCCGAGCAGTGCTCCTTTACCCACCGGCGGTGCACTCCGAGTAGTGCTCCTTTACCCACCGGTGCACTCTGAGCAGTGCTCCTTTACCGACCGGTGCACTCCGAGCAGTGCTCCTTTACCCACCGGTGCACTCCGAATAGTGCTCCTTAACCCACCGGTGCACTCCGAATAGTGCTCCTTTGTCCACCGGTGCACTCCGAGTACTGCTCCTTTACCCACCGATGCACTCCGAGTAGTGCTCCTTTACCCACCGGTGCACTCTGAGCAGTCCTCCTTTATCCACCGGTGCACTATGAGCAGTGCTCCTTTACCCACCGGTGCACTCCAAAGCAGCGTCTTCGTAAGGGAAGCACTTCAGCACGTCAAATCTGATCACGTCGTAACCACTGTGTGCTCCAGTGGTCCGGCTGCTTCTGTTGGGAGAAGCAGCTGACCAATGTCTCTACGGCGGTGTACGAGCTGCACCTGGAGAAGTCCCACTGCTGGGCCGACGCGTCATAAAGGCCGGATGTGCGCTCCAGTCCGTGACCTGACCCGACCCGACCCGACCCGACCGCCCGTCGTCAGCGCGCCACCCGGCGTAAGCGCGCCACCCGCTGTGAATGCGGCGGCTGCGAGGACGGCCGCCGCTATGTCGAAGACCACGGCTGAGGCGCTGTGAGGCCGGCCGCCGCTGTGTCGAAGACCACGGCTGAGGCGCTGTGAGGCCGGCCGCCGCTGTGTCGATGGTCACGGCTGAGGCGCTGTGAGGCCGGCCGCCGCTGTGTCGAAGACCACGGCTGAGGCGCTGTGAGGCCGGCTGCCGCCGTGTCCATGCTCACGGCTGAGGCGCTGTGAGGCCGGCCGCCGCCGTGTCCATGGTCGCGGCTGAGGCGCTGTGAGGCCGGCCGCCGCTGTGTGGATGGTCGCGGCTGAGGCGCTGTGAGGCCGGCCGCCGCTGTGTCGAAGACCACGGCTGAGGCGCTGTGAGGCCGGCTGCCGCCGTGTCCATGCTCACGGCTGAGGCGCTGTGAGGCCGGCCGCCGCTGTGTCGAAGACCACGGCTGAGGCGCTGTGAGGCCGGCTGCCGCCGTGTCCATGCTCACGGCTGAGGCGCTGTGAGGCCGGCCGCCGCCGTGTCCATGGTCGCGGCTGAGGCGCTGTGAGGCCGGCCGCCGCCGTGTCGATGCTCACGGCTGAGGAGTGGTGAGGCCGGCCGCCGCTGTGTGGATGGTCGCGGCTGAGATGCTGTGAGGCCGGCCGCCGCCGTGTCGATGGTCATGGCTGAGATGCTGTAAGGCCGGTCGCCGCTGTGTGGATGGTCGAGGCTGAGATGCTGTGAGGCCGGCCGCCGCTGTGTGGATGGTCGCGGCTGAGATGCTGTGAGGCCGGCCGCCGCCGTGTCGATGGTCATGGCTGAGATGCTGTAAGGCCGGCCGCCGCTGTGTGGATGGTCGCGGCTGAGATGCTGTGAGGCCGGCCGCCGCTGTGTCGATGGTCGCGGCTGAGATGCTGTGAGGCCGGCTGCCGCCGTGTCGATGCTACCGCACGAGGCGCATCACACGCAGATTTCACAACAGCTCATCAGTTGGCGGCCGGTCAGAGGCACACTCAGGCTCGCGCCGCTGGAGTGCACGTGTCGGTGCACCCTTGATACGCACGTGACCGACCTTGGCACGGGCCAGCGTGGGATTGTGACCCGTGGCGGTCATGACCTGGACGGAGGCGTCCGGGTGGTGATTGAGACTGTCCCTCCCCCTGGCACCGCCGGTGCCGCTCTCGGCATCCGGTTCGGCCTGTCGCCCGTTGTCAAGGTCAACTGAACGAAGAGGGAGGCGTGTGGCCGCCGCCGCACCTCTGTCGGACAGAATGCCAAGGGTGCGGGTGACTCGGCACGTGAGCCACCTCAGCTGCCTACGCCACCTGCCCTGACCACCCAGTGTGATTCAACACAGATCAGCAGGCGTCTATGCTCCACCTGCCCTGACCACCCAGTGTGATTCAACACAGATCAGCAGGCGTCTATGCTCCACCTGCCCTGACCACCCAGTGTGATTCAACACAGATCAGCAGGCGTCTGTGAGCCACCTTCTCTGACCACCCAGTGCGATTCAACACAGATCAGCAGGCGTCTGTGCTCCACCTGCCCTGACCACCCAGTGCGATTCAACACAGATCAGCAGGCGTCTATGCTCCACCTGCCCTGACCACCCAGTGTGATTCAACACAGATCAGCAGACGTCTGTGCTCCACCTGCCCTGACCACCCAGTGCGATTCAACACAGATCAGCAGGCGTCTATGCTCCACCTGCCCTGACCACCCAGTGCGATTCAACACAGATCAGCAGGCGTCTGTGAGCCACCTGCCCTGACCACCCAGTGTGATTCAACACAGATCAGCAGACGTCTGTGAGCCACCTCCTCTGACCACCCAGTTTGATTCAACACAGATCAGCAGACGTCTGTGCTCCACCTGCCCTGACCACCCAGTGTGATTCAACACAGATCAGCAGGCGTCTATGCTCCACCTGCCCTGACCACCCAGTGCGATTCAACACAGATCAGCAGGCGTCTGTGCTCCACCTGCCCTGACCACCCAGTGCGATTCAACACAGATCAGCAGGCGTCTATGCTCCACCTGCCCTGACCACCCAGTGCGATTCAACACAGATCAGCAGGCGTCTATGCTCCACCTGCCCTGACCACCCAGTGTGATTCAACACAGATCAGCAGGCGTCTATGCTCCACCTGCCCTGACCACCCAGTGTGATTCAACACAGATCAGCAGACGTCTGTGAGCCACCTGCCCTGACCACCCAGTGCGATTCAACACAGATCAGCAGACGTCTGTGCTCCACCTGCCCTGACCACCCAGTGTGATTCAACACAGATCAGCAGACGTCTGTGAGCCACCTCCTCTGACCACCCAGTTTGATTCAACACAGATCAGCAGACGTCTGTGCTCCACCTGCCCTGAGCACCCAGTGTGATTCAACACAGATCAGCAGACGTCTGTGAGCCACCTCCTCTTACCACCCAGTTTGATTCAACACAGATCAGCAGACGTCTGTGCTCGCTGCGTTTCTGGTTGCTTCATATATTTTTGTAGGTTGTCCCCCGAATCCCTATGTGTACCATATAACGCACCATTAGGGGCTATGGATAAGCAAGGGCAAGTTGTTCGGTGTAGTCGAATGTGGCTTCATGTACATCAGTTTGAGGAGTATTGCCTTCAGTGCGTCTGCGGCGACGTTTCTTCAAGCATGTAAGAAGAATAAAAGTAACTTTGGATGCAATGCATTCATCAAATTACATCGCTAAAAGCATCAATAAACTTCGCCACTCCCTTCCGTGGACTAGAACCCATGGACTCTGGATTACATTATTGCGCCTTGCTGACTAGGCTATCCAGGCTGGCCCGCGCCCTGCTGACTAGGCTATCCAGGCTGGCCGCGACTCGCTGTCGTGTACAATCCATGGCAAGCTGGGCGGACGGGGTACTCTGGACAACAGTGCGAGTACTTTACATCATGAAGTTTCATACCGACATGCAACAGTGGAAGCTTTGAATGATCTGCCTGTACTCTGAAGATTAGTGTACTTCTGCTGACACCAATCCTCTTAAGCTGTCCATCTACCATTGATATGCGCGCTATCCATTCCATACTGTCATAACTCTTCGGTAACTTATGGGTTATGACTCTGTTGTGGATTTTCCTCAGTGTTCCGACTGAGCTCGTGGTGCAATGTGGAGCTCGGCGACGCTATCCCTCGGCAGAGGGGTCGACAGTCTCGATCATGCCAATGTACCTCCATTGCAATCCCGAGCATGTGCATGCATCAACAATGAACTGGATAAATAACCAGTATAAGGCGTCGTCAGGGGCGCTGGGCGAGCTAGGGCAATAGACGCGCTGTTGCCATGACTACTGGGGCTGCTCTGGTGCAGGTATATGAATATGGTATGGCAGCATTTTGCGACAGGACATTCTGGGCACCACTCTGCGACAGGACAGGCAGCATTCTGGGCAACATTCTTCTGTAGCGGCTTGGGTGGCTATGTTTCTTATGAGGTGTCCGTATGGTGAACTTCAAAGATCCGTAACTTGTGATGCGTATATCGAGCGGCGAGAGTGCGAGAGTGCGAGAGAGAGAGTACAGTTTGCATGACACGTTATACACAGTAACGGACGACGTGTCCGAGTGCGGTTTGGCAGCGGCGGCCCGTGCGCATGCGCAATGACCTGAGCGAGGTCAAGGGCGATACTGGCGACCGGCCAGTTGCCGGGCGTCTCTGCGCAGGCGCATAACAATGTTCGGCGCATCGGCTCTCCGCATGTGCCGTCAGAGCACGAGTTCCTACACGCACATTCTGGGCAGCATTCTGCGACAGGACACTCCGGGCAGCATTCTGCGTCAGGACATTCTGGGCAACATTGGGTCATGAGGAAACATTGGGCAATCTTGTCTCATGACAAGACACTGGGAAACATTCTGCGACAAGACACTGGGCAACATTCTGCGACAGGACACTCCGGGCAGCATTCTACGTCAGGACAATCTGGGCAACATTCTGCGACAAGACACTGGGCAACATTCTGCGACAGGACACTCCGGGCAGCATTCTACGTCAGGACATTCTGGGCAACATTCTGCGACGAGACACTGGGCAACATTCTGCGACAGGACATTCCGGGCAGCATTCTACGTCAGGACATTCTAGGCAACGTTCTGCGACAAGACACTGGGCAACATTCTGCAACAGGACACTCCGGGCAGCATTCTACGTCAGGACATTCTGGGCAACATTCTGCGAGGAGACACTGGGAAACATTCTGCGACAGGACATTCCGGGCAGCATTCTACGTCAGGACATTCTGGGCAACGTTCTGCGACGAAACACTGGGCAACATTCTGCGACAGGACATTCCGGGCAGCATTCTACGCAGGACATTCTGGGCAACATTCAGCGACAGGACATTCTGGGCTACGTCAGGACATTCTGAGCAACATTCTGCGACAGGACATTTGTGGATTTTTGTGGACCCATATTGTCAGCATAAGGCGGCATTAGGCGGCGCTGTACAAGCCAATGAAATATACTGGCGCTCTCGCTCTCGCTCTCGCTCTCGCTCTCGCTCTCGCTCTCGCTCTCGCTCTCGCTCTCGCTCGCCTCGCTCTCGCTCTCGCTCTCGCTCTCGCTCTCGCTCTCGCTCTCTCTCTCTCTCTCTCTCTCTCTCTCTCTCTCTCTCTCTCTCTCTCTCCCCCCCCGACAGCCCCTAAAGACACGCACTTTATTGCAGCTTTGGAGGTATCCGACCATTCTGAATTTCAATTTGGAGCAGACGCGTGGATACCTAGTCCTTCTTGTGCATTGTGGCCTAGTCAAGAGAATCGTCTCGGCCAGTGGCCTCACGGCTCCTGATCACGTGGGTCAGCTTGTGATAGGCGGGCGGACAGTAGCGTGTGACCTGATCACGTGCGGGGGGGGGGGGGTGCAGTGGCCGGGCTGGTGGTAGCGTGTGAGAAGGGATTACCAGGCTGCTGTTCTTCTCCGAAGCACATGTCCAGTAATTCCTTAAATTTCCGGCCCTGTCTCATTGCGTCCAATTTTTGCGTAAGTGCAGGAATCTGAGGAAGAAGTCAAACTTGCTTTGGAAATTCGGCACAGTGAGTTCAAATCTGGGATCCGAGCTCATTATCCCACAGAGGAACCCATTGCTGGCATGTTGCTCTCAGTTTCTGCAAATGTTATTCCACTTAGGCCGGGAATTGGCTCTAGTGTTACTGAAATCGGACGCATACGTTGAAAATGGTGTGCGCATCTCAAAGTTAAACGCAACCATGTCGAATTGACGAATTTGCATGAGCGCCGCGCTGTGCCACGGTTTCTTTTGTCTCGCAGCCATTCCATTCGGCTTCGGCCCATACGACCTCGCAGCGCCACGGACGGCTAGGAACTGACACTGCCCGACTTCGGGCTCGGTCACGTGGTGCATGACGTAACACTTAGCTGGCAGGTCTGCCTGGCCTTCCCAAAGCCAGAGCTGGCCGGACCGCCACCGACTGATGTTCATGAGCCCTTGACAGCTGCCGACCTTACTCGGCGGTGAAACGTCTCCTTTGAACAAACAAATCGCACACTTCAAGGATGCATCGTGTTGAAAAAGCTAGAGATCGAACGAAATTAAAAGACCAGGTTCAAATTAGAATGAAGGAAGCCTGTGCTGAAGCGCAGTGAAATCAAATGAAAAATACGTTATTAATGTTTCAAGCGCGTGACGGTCGGGTGGGGACGGTTCACTCAGGCGAACTTTTGCACAGCACACACGGGGGCGTACATTCGCTCTTGCTCGAAGCCACAAAAAGAACACTTGAACATTGCAATAGTACAAATAGCACGAATGGCGCAGGCTTGTAGCGCCAAAACAGTCAGACGATCATTGCAAGTGATATCGCCATTACCAAGACAGCTGTCTGTTGCTTACAAATATCATCACCTGATGGATTAGCTTCTTTTTTCTTCTTTTTTCATCTTTAGCAGAGGCAAAGTGCCATCCGCTGGAGATATGCTACGTTAAGGAAAGAGTTACTTTAATCCGGCTTATGTGGCATCCGGTTATATCAGATAAGAAAGAGAGGAAAGACGAGACGCCGGCAAGCAAGGAACGTGGCGTAAGGGCCGATGCATACATACACAGGTGAAACATACAAATACATACATACATACACGACACTTAGAAGGACACTTGGAGGGTGGGCAGCATCGTAACCTCCGGAGAGGCTCCACTGCCCACCTGCGACCTGAAAAGCGAAGCGGAGGCCCGACGCCCAGGGCGAGTCGTGGGCGTCGGGCCCGACCTTGTAGGTGTAGGTGTATGTTTGAGTTAAAGCTTGGAAAAAACCTGAGAAGGTGAAAAAGCCAAGCAGCTTGGAAAACCCGTAGGTAAAAAAACCAAACACAATTTATATGGAGAACCGTCCGTTATGGCCAAATTGGATCGGTCTCTGTCTACCTAGTGTGCAGACTTGTACTCGACTCAAATTTTTTGAGTCGACTCTCATTTGACTCATAGATCTTGAGATCCGATTCAACTCATGATTCAGAGCAGGTCAAAATTATTTGATTCGACTCAATTCAGACTCAGAGCTCACAAAGCATGATTCGACTCACGACTCAAACAGAAATTTGAATCGATTCAGATCCGACTCCATGGTATATATATAGATATATATATATATATATATATATATATATATATATATATATATATATAATGTGAGGTGAAAACAAAGTTATAGCACAAATAATTTAGGTGACAGAAAGTTTGATGTCAACGCATCTTCATCTGTGTCTAATTAAAAAAGGGAATTAGTATTTATTTAGACACCAACGAAGATGCTCTATCATCGAAACATCTGTTGAATATATTATTTTTGCTATAACTTTGTTTTCACCTCACATTATTTATCATTCGTTATGCACTGTAATTGTTGGCATATAGGATATATACAGATAAATGCATATGCATGTCCATAAAGTAATTGACTAAAAACATTAACGAGATGAATGGTTGTCAATGCATATGCAAAGCAATGAGTGCATAATACTTCAATCCACATCAGCATGATGCACAAAATGAATCATATATACCTGACACACAAAGTTATGGCAAAAATAATGTATTTGACAGACAGTTTGATGTCAACGCATCTTCATCTGTGTCTAATTAAAAAAGGGAATTTGTATTTATTTAGACACCAACGAAGATGCTCTAACATCGAAACATCTGTTGAATATATTATTTTTGCTATAACCTTGCTTTCACCTCACATTATATATCATTCGTCATGCACTGTAATGGTTGGCATATAGGATATATACCAGTGGCGCAACCAGGATTTCAGTTCGGGGGGGGGGGGCAGGGTTGGAGAGCGGGCCCCCTCGCAAGCGGGCCCCCCTCATGTTTTTAAAAAGTCTGCGGAAAACATGCACTTACTTTTGAGCGGGCCCCTATGTTTGTAAAACTTCGCAGAAATAAAAGCACTTTTCCTTTATCAGGGGCCCCGGTTCGAGGCGGGCCCTGGTTAAAACGGGCCCCCAGATTTTCAGTTGGTTCAAAGGGCCCCTGATTCGAGCCACAGATCCGCTTCGCGGGCCCCTAGCCAGGGCTCTGAGTAGGGTGGCCCACTCCGAGCCAGGGGCCCGCTTCGCGGGCCCCTGGCTCGGAGCGGGCCCCAAAAAATTTCGGGGGGGGGGGGCCATGGCCCCTTGCCCCCCCCCCTGGTTGCGCTACTGATATATACAGATAAATGCATATGCATGTCCATAAAGTAATTCACTAAAAACATTAACGAGATGAATGGTTGTCAATGCATATGCAAAGCAATGAGTGCATAATACTTCAATCCACAGCAGCATGATGCACAAAATGAATCATATATACCTGACACACATCACCTAACTTCAACATAGCACCCAGTTCCTGCACTGCAATAGGTATCCGCACAGAATAAAATGCGTTGGTTTGTTGCCCCCACGAAGTTGGTTTGGTAGCGGGCTTGAAGGCTTCCCTTCACCATTCGTTGACACGCAATTTTACTGACTTTCTCTACGCTATCTTGCATATTTTATGGCAATATAGGGTACTTTGACGTATTCTAATTGAAAGACCTATTCTTTAGCTTCAGCAAAGGGTATCCTAAATGACCCAGTAATAATCGCCCTGCCTAACAATCTGCCATTTCCGGCATGCTTACCATCAAGCGCCTCCAAAATAAAGGGATTGTTCCCGATATTGGAAGGCTCCCTCTACCGTCCATTTTACGTGTTCAAGTTCAAGTTGTCACCCTCGTTCAAGAGCAGAAGAAGGGACAGTCAGGGGGGGGGCTAAGTGCGCCATATCTTCTTCTCCTCAGTGGCAGGAGAGTTTCAGTCGAGTTGCAAGTTTCAGGAGGCACTGGCGGATCCAGGGAGGGGCAATTCCGGCCATGCCCCCCCGAAGCGCTTAAAAGGTGGGCCATAGTGTCTTTTGGCCCCCCGAAACCAACAGAAATCAACTAAATTAAAATGCAGTAATCTTTGCCGAGGTTAAAAATAGCGTCTGGACGAAAGAATCTCCAATTTTAAAGGATTTTGTTTTAATTAAAAGTAATTGTTTGGAAGCCAGTATGGTAGCATTGTAGATTCTGACACACATCGAGGGTACCATGGTGCTCAAGTTCTGCTTACTCCTGCTTATCGGATCGGATTTTGTCAACTCCTGCTTACAGCAAGAGTTGACAAAATCCGATCCGCCGGTGTGTACACGTGCACGAACGTTGACGTGGTACAGGACGCTGAACGTGAACGTTTTGGTAAACAAGAACACAAATCCGGTAACATAGAAACGGTGGAGGTAGGCTGGGGCTCCTACCCAGGAAATTATGTTGTCAATTATTATTTTATTTTAATTTGTATTATTATTTTTATAAAATGGGCCCCTTTTCCAAATAGTGGTCGAAATCCGGTGCCTTTAAACGAAAATAGTGGGAGAATGGGCACCCTCCAAATCCGTTCGACCCCTCCCCTGATGCAATTCCTAGGTATGCCACTGGGGGAGGGGGAGGGGAGGGGCTGACGCCGAAAACCGAAAGTTGCCCCCCCCCCAAACCGGTGGGCTAGATCCGCCAGTGCAGGAGGGGATTTCTAGATCACAATGGTCTTGTACATATATGTTCAATTATGCATGTATCATCAATAATCCATGCAAGTTTCATCAATGAAGAATGCATCATGCCCTGGGTCTAGCTGGCCTAGAAAAAAACTGTTTTCAACATCTGCTGTATGTCAATGTAGGTAGGTAGGTACATGTTTGGAAAAATAGGCTGATCCTAGATTTTTGGGATACCGAACATTATCCTCTCCAGAAAATTATTCCTTGTTTTCTCATCTGGAGTTTGAATTTCCTAAGTTATTAACTTTTGACAACGAACTGCTGTGATCAAGTAAAAGTGCTCAAAAATCACTGAAATGGGTGCAAATTGAGTTACGATGCATAAGGTTTGAAGAAGAATATCCTCCATACTGGATGACTACAAAATATTCCTCTCCACATGCCAGATTACAATGCACAAATCCAACCTTGTCTATGCATGAGAATAAAATGTGTCGGAACAAATGCTCCCTGGAAAGAATAGGACACGATTATAACTCACCCGGTGAGAGGATATTTTTTTTAAACTTCGAATGACGTCATGTGGGCTTGAAGGAAAGCTTCGATCTACCTTCTAGTAAAGGTTTCTTGGGTTTGTTATTTGTCACACAAACCGACGCAATTTTATTCAGTGCATATGCCTGTTGCAGTGTTTCGGTTCCATATTCTTTTTCACAATCACATCCCATTTCTGTGTTGTGTTCCTGGCACTAGGATTAACTCATGCATGATACTGATTGTGAATACCAAGCTTAACATGAATACTTATTTGTAGTTATTGTTATCCGTTTTTGGTAAATAACTTAAGTAGGTAGATACCCCACATTCTTTACTCACTGGCAGCTGATAAGTTGACAATTGTAATGTTAAGCATGAATAATTATACTGTGTTTTTACTCCCTACTTTGTGTCATGGCATACTATTCACAAAGATACATGCTTTATATCATTTGTTCATAACTTGCATTTGAGTCACAAGACTCAAATGACTCATTGTGATTCAAATGATTGACTCATGATTCAACTCATTAAAAAAAAAAGATGTGATTCAACTCGCGACTCAAGATATGTTTTGGGGAGAAGAATCGATTCAACTCGCGACTCATCCAAAAATGATTGATTTATGAGTCGATTCTCGATTCAACTCGAGTCGAGCACAAGTCTGCTAGTGTGATATAACCTATATGTATGTGTTTTGCGACGACGGAGATGATAGCGTTTGACTTCAAATTACTTCCTCAAGTTTGGTGCTGTGCAAGAATGTAAATACTCAATGAGCTCCGGGTGTTTGTCACCGAGAAGGCTTGGCAGTGAAAGTGGAATCCGATGTTGGGCAATGTAGGAAAGAAGGGGGCGACGTTGTAATTGGTAGGCAGTGCAGATAAGTAAGAAATGTTCCACAGAGTTATGTACATCACATCTTTGGCAAGGCGGAGCGCGGCGAAGTTGGCGGAAGAGGAAATCATGTGTGAGTTTTGTGTGACCGAGTCGGAGTCGAGCAAGGAGGATCTCATGTGAGCGTGTGTGTTGTCGGGAAGAGGGCCATTTGGCGAAAAGGGGTTTAATGTGTTGTAAAAGTGTAGTGTTGTGGTTCCAGCATGCCTGGAGATATGTGTTGAACAATTGGTTGGTGAGGGACAAAAGGTCACAGGGGGTAACTGGGAGGTTGGGGGTGAGTGGGAGTTCGATGGCTCTACGAGCGAGCTCATCCGCCCGCTCGTTGCCCGGAATCCCCATGTGGCCAGGAACCCAGAGCAGTGTGGGTTGAAGGCGAGCATGATGCGTGTGATAGAGTTGACGGATAGCGTGGAGTGTGGGGTGTGTAGTGTTGTGTATGACTGCGAGAGCGTCGATGGATGAACGTGAGTCAGTGCAGAAGATGGTTGGTGTGGTGATGTGGTGTTGAATAATGTGGTGTAGACAGGCGAGGATTGCGACTAACTCTGAAGTGTAAACCGAGTGGTGTGGTGTTAATTTTATTTGGCCAAAGTTGGGTCCACCGCACCAGGCAGCTCCCGTACCGTCTGTGGTACGGGAGCCATCCGTGTAGAAGTATGTGTAATGGGGGTGGGCTGCTTGATATTCGAAAAAAATTTGTTGGGTTTCGAGGGGGGAAGGTAATTTTGTGTTTTGGTGGAAAATATATTCGAGATTGGGGTGGTACATGTGCCAAAACGGCAGTAGGGGAGGCAATTTTCCGGGATTACCTTGGGGAATTTGAGTGCGAAAGTAAGGACATGGTTCAAATGTATGGCAATATTGTGTTTATTTCTATTATATGAACGTCGAACGGGAGGTTTAGAGAGTGCGAGGCTGGCAGGGTGGTTGTGCTGTGTTGTGGTCCGAAAGTGATATCTGACTAGTTGGAGTGTTCTACGGTGTTGTAAGCTGGGGTGTAAGCTTGTACGGTGTTCTCCGGGCTGTGCCTCAGCCCGGAGACTAGTGATGGGCGTGGTGCGGTGTGCTCCGGTGATGAGGCGAAGAGCGTGATTCTGTATGCGTTCAAGTGTTGCGATGTGTGAAGGAGATATATGATCGAAGATAAACGCATTGTATTCCAGGATTTAGCGAATCAGAGTAATATACAATGTGTTGAGGGTAACCCTGTCTGCACCCCAGTCGCGACCGGGGATGCAACGCAGGAGATTTAGGCGTTTTGCGCAACGTTGTTTTAGATAAGCAATGTGGGGGCCGAAACGAAGACTTGTCTGGTACGATGCCAAGATAGGTGAATGTGGTTTGGTGAGGGATAATTTGTTCGCGATAACGGAGCGGTGTGAGAGGTGGGATGTACGAGTGGAGCCGGGAGAAAGCATTGCGACGGATTTGGCGGGGGAGATCTGCAGTCCCCAGAGGGAGCACCAGGAATCAATTTGATTCATGGCGCGCTGCATGAAATAATTTGCTTCGTCTGCCGATGGGTGCGTGCACCATATGGCCAAATCATTGGCGTAAATGGAGTATTTTAGACAGGGGGCTATGTTGTGGAGGCCAGCGAGAGCATCATTGATCATGATAAGAAAGATGGCGGGGGATAACACGCTGCCTTGTTGGACGCCTTGATCAAGTTATTGGGGCCGAGAATGGATGTTGCCGCAGCGGACGGTGAATGTTCTATAAGCGCGAAAGTTGGTGATCAATTTTGCCATTCTGCCTCTGATGCCAATACGATGTAATTTGATTCGAAGGGCCGAACTGTGTACTTTATTGAATGCGGATTTCTAAGTCGAGAAAAAGTGCGACTGTTTCATTTTTTTCATGAAGCCGCGCTGTATCGAGTCAACTATTTGGATGAGGTTGTCGGCGGTGCTGTGTCTGGGTCGAAAGCCGCTTTGAAAGGGGAGATAATTTTGTTGTTTTCGAGGTGGACTCTGATTCGTCCATTGACCATGCGCTCAAAGATTTTAGAGGAACAACTAGTGAGAGAGATAGGTCCATAGCTAGAGGTAAGGTCGCGAGGTTTGCGAGGTTTAGCGATAGGAATGATGGTGCTAGTAGACTAGGAGGGAGGGGGGGGAGGTGCCGTCAGTCCATAGTTGGTTTAGTGCCGAAAGGAGGCTGTCTTTTTCGGAGTCGGATAGATTTTGGAAGAAGGGGTATGCCAATTGGTCAGGGCCAGCCGCAGTGCTGGTAACTTTGGAAAGGGATAAGTTTAGTTCATAGGGAGTAAAGGGGGCATTATATGTTTCAGTGTTGTCCGAGGTAAAGTTGCAGATGGCGAGAGTGGTTTGTAGGAAGTCGATGGTGTGTTGCGAGTATTGTGTATTTGAGGAGATGTCAGCATAATAGGTGGCAAAGTGTTCCGCGACGTCTGAGGGTTCTGTGATGCTGCGTTGGTTAATTGTCAGTTGTGGGAATCCGCGGTGTGGGGATCTGCCATTTGCGAAAGAGCGAATTTGGGTCCAAATTTGGCCGATGGGGGTAAAACGGTTGGATGAGTTTGAATAGAGCTGCCAGCTGCGTTTTTTGGCCGTAAGGATAATCTGCTGACAACGTTTTTTAGCCTCGCGGGCTTCTAACGTTAATGTTTTGTGGGTAAGATTTTTGCGAAATTTTCGCTCAGCCCGCCGCCGCAGAGCGACGGCGCGTTGACACTCGTCACTCCACCACGGCACGTGGTGACGGCCGGGGGAGCGACGAGTGTGGGGGACATGATTTTCTTCCACGAGTAATATGGTGTCAAGAAAAGCTGATATTGGGGGGTGCGAATGAGGAGGGAAGACGGTGTCAATTTCCTGGGAGAAAGATGGCCATTTCGCCTTGCGAACATTCCAGCGGGGTACAAATGAGTAACCTCTAGCCTGGGCTGAGCGTTCAAGCATGGTATGAATGGGAAAGTGATCGCTAAAGAGGGGGTCGGGTTGTACATGCCAAGAAAAGAGGAGTGAGATGGAGACCGAGGCCAAAGACAGGTCAATGGCAGATGAACGGAACGGGGCGATGTCGGTGTTGTGTGTGGATGTTTGGTCATTTAAAAAGACCATGTTGTGGGTGTTGAGGAGTGTTTCGATGTGGTGTCCGCGAGGTGATGTGGTGTGACAGCCCCATGCCTGGTGGTGGGCATTAAAGTTACCCAGCACCAGACAGGGGTGAGGAAGGAGACCGAAGAGGTCGTTCACAGAAGATAAGGATAGTGTAAGAGAAGGTGAGAGATAAAGAGAGAGTATAGTGAGCTCTAGTTGTGCAATTTGAACAGAAACAGCAATCAAATTTAAGTTATGAACAATGTTGATCTGACGATGGAGGAGGGTGTCTGAGATGAATAAGGCAACCTCGCCGCCGCGGGATGCAGAATTTATGTTGTTGGTATAGAGGGAATAACCAAAGATATTAAAATTGTATGGGTCATTGTCGCGCCATCGGGTCTCCTGAACGGCGGCAATCAATGGTTTATTTTTGATAATATATTCCTTGAATTCTGCCCAATGGGATATGAGTGACCTCGAATTCCATTGGAGCAAGAATTCAGTGGTGGGTGTCTGCATTAATGGTTGTGATCACGCTCCCGCAGCCGCGTGTGTGGCGGTGATGGTGAGACAGAGTCGTCCGATTCATAATCGGACGACTCTGGTGTGACTGCTTGCTCTGGGTCCTTGTGGGATTCCCGAGCGTGCGATGGGGGGGGTCAGGGCTGTCCTGTGAGGACTGCGATGGGGAGGTGGAGGGACAGGGGAGGTCCTGAAGGGGCGTCGTCGGGGAGGCCTGAGCCCGAGAGGGTGGCTGGGTGGAAGGGGGACTGGGGTGGTCCTGGAGGGGCGGTGCGGAGGGGGCCCGATCCCGAGGGGGCGTGGCAGCCGTTCGACTCCGGGGGGGGCTGGAGGCGGATGGTCGTGCGACGGAAGCAGGGCGCAAGGCCGGTGCGGGGTTGGAGCGGGTGCTCGGTGTGCGTGGGCACACGGGTCAGCTGGCGGGCGGTCGCCTCGGCCGGGGTCGGCCAGAGGGGCTGGAGGAGCGGTTGGCCCCAGGCAGAGGTTGGCCTCTGCGTCGAGGGCGGTGCTGGGGGGGGGCTGTCCGGCGCTGCTGCTGCTGCCCCTTTGCTTCCAGCCAGACTGGGCAGCGGGGGTATCAGGCGGGGTGTGGGCCCGCACAGGCTGCGCATCGTGGCTCCTGGGCCTCGCACTGGGCCGTGGTGTGTGCCTCAGCACAATGGCCGCACACCGGGTTGCGGGCGCGACAGACCCCACTGTGGTGGCCATAGCGCTGGCAATACCCACAGCGCTTGGGCGGTGGGGTCCACGGGCGGCAGGGGTACCGAAGGTACCCAGCGTATAGGTGCGTCGGCGGGACGAGCGACCTGTACCCCACTTTGAGTAGAGGGCTCGGGGTCGATGCGGAGGGGCGTCCCAGGCGGACGACTTCACAGACGCCTTGCGGGGTCAGCTCCTCCAGGAGCTCCTCCTGTGGGAGGTGTGCCAGCTCCGGGAAAACACCGTGACGAAGGTGTTGTTGAGGCGGTCCGCAACTACCACCTCAACAGGGTGAGCCAGGAAATGGCTCAGGTGGAGGAGGGCCCTGGCCTGGGTTGGGTCACGCACCCTTACCGGTAGTGCGCCCGACCGGATGGTTCGGGCCGACACTACCCCTCCCGTCCACTTGTCCAGCTCCTTTGCCACAGCAAATGGCGACGTGCGGTCCCAGGACCCCTCCTTCCCTTCTATGAGCACGAAGGATTCCCCGTCAGGGGGATCTCGCGGTGGCGGGGCCCGGGCTCCTGGGCGCGGCCGGCGTCCGCCCTCCGGGGAGGGCGGAGTTCCCCGGGCATGCCGGGGCGGGGTTGGACCCCTGAGGAGAGAGGGGAGGGGTGAGTGAGTGTGGTAAGGGCGCCCTGAAGGGGTGCTGACAAGAGAGGCACTCTGAAGGGGTGCTGCAAGGAAAAGTGTGAAGAGAACTGTCGTGCGAAAGGGGTAGAGAGACACAGTGTTTGGAGGGATGGGAGTAGCCGAACAGAGGCGGGCGCAGTCACGGTCAAAGACCGCTAGCCCGATCCATTAAACCAGAAAGGTACCTCTGTCGGCTCTAACCTACTGGGTGGGATGGGACAAAAACAATCAAAACTGACCGCTGATACAAGTCGGTTTCCCGACGGCGCTCGAGAGCACCGCTGGGCCGAAGTGGAGTGGGAGGGGGGCTACGCCGGCTATTCCGGCCAGCAACCGACTAGTGGCGTCGGGCGGCTAATCCGGCTAACAACCAACTAGTGGTCAGGGTGGCTGACGTCACTCGGGGGGGGGGGCTGAGCTTCCCGTAGATGCCTTAATAAGGACACCTACGAGACAGCTGGGAGAGGGTGGGCAGCGGGCAGCTTGGGACAGCGGCCAGCTTCTTTGCTCGATTACTAGTGAATCTGCGGGACACCAGGTCTCATCGAGCCTCGGATTAGCTTTGGAACGATAACTACGCCAGCTGTTGTGACGGACCAGTCAGGGTAACAACAAGTGACGTATGTTGCATGACGTCATGCCGTCAGGCATAACATGCTGCTAACTCGACCCATGAGTTTCCTGCCGAACCGACTGATGAAAAATCTTCGTTCATGGCCCAATTCGTCCCCACCAAAAAATAACAGGTGGAGCGAGCTGTACGTGTAGTCCAACTCCTAGGGGCCTCGACATAAGGATACAGCAAAGGCAGGTGCGATTACTTTCCGCGAGTAAGCTGTCTTAAGCCGTATCCAAATCGATACACATGCCGCTACACTGAGTCACTGCGGGCAGCTGAACAGTAAGCACGCCATGCTCCGGTGTTCCGGTGTGGGACGGCTGGGAGCCTCAGCTTGCACCTCGTTGAATGCACCTGTGGAGTTGAGAGGGCCCGCCCGGGACCACCATCCCCACCCGCGACCGCCATCGACCGTGTTTTGTGCGGGAACCTGCGAGCGGCTGCTAGCGATGTGCCGGCGACTGGGAGAGGGGGGGGGGGCGATGTTTTATCGATGACATGACCGTGGTGACTCACCCGGCCGGCCACCGGGTCGATCTGCACTTGAGTGGCCTTCATCAGGTGCCCCTAGTAGTGGGACGCCGACAGCATTCCACAACTGCGCTGAGAATCGCGCGCACGTGTGGCGTGCAGCACTCCCACGGAAGATTCCCCTGCTTGCGTGGCTCGGCCTGAACAAATTCATTCCAATCCGTGATAGCATACCGTGCAACGTATCATGTTGCAGTTAATTGTTGGACCCAGCGCGTGCCAGAATTTGTGGCTGTTTGCTCTGTCTAACCATCGAAGACAAGGAGCGGATCCAGGAATTGCTATGATCGGGGGAGGAAGCACTTGTCTGGAAGGGCACCATCTCTTCGGAGAGGAACCACTGCGAAAGTATCTGGGCACCTTTTCGTGATAAGGGGCGTCTCGGCTTAAACAAATTCAAGGGGGAGGGTGCGCTCGTGTCTTCCTGGTTGGGCGCCTTTCATTCCAAGGATGCGCCTTTTCCTCTCGGAGGGGCGCCTCTGGCTGACAAATTCCAGGGGGAGGGTGCACTCGAGCCTTCTCGGAAGGGCGCCACCCTCGGGGGCGCATGTCCCCAGTTGCCCCACCCTCTGGATTTGCCACTGTCTTGGACAATCATGTGGACTGCAGAGCCGCTTCACAGCATGGTAAAGACAAATGCCATATATATATATATATATATATATATATATATATATATATATATATATATATATATATATGTATATATATATGTATATATATATATTTATATATATATATATATGTATATAACAAAAAAATAATAACTTACGGTGGCATGGAAGAAATTCTTCCCAGATGATGATTTTTGTATTTTTCTGTTGACAGTTACCGCATCACCACTTCCGCCTCCTTCAGCATTTGCTTGCAGCCCTAGAACCATCCTGGCTGCCCTCCTATGGTACACCCGTTTTGCGGGCACTAAATCTGGCATTAGACCGTCACCGGGGGGCAGCGGTAGCTCAGTTGGTAGAGCGTCGGACTCTTGATCGCAAGATTGTGGGTTCGAATCTCACAACCGGCGGAATTTACCGAGTCCACCCGCGACCAATCGGCGCGAGGGGTTGGCGACCCTATATAATCTAGCGGTTGAATGCGTCGTAGAAGAACCCAAGGTTCTTCTTTAGACCGTCACCGGTAGACAGTAGAGTGAAAGGCCGATAATTAACTGAGCAATTAAAATTTTCGGTATCTGCTCTGTACTTGCATTCCCCAGAGCGAATCATCTGCGATCTGATGGTTTCATCGGCCGATGGCAACGGATCGTAGCAACGGTCCTTCGGTTCGTAGCAACGGTCCTTCGGCCCATGGCAACGGTTCGTGTCAGCGGTGATTCATGGCAACGGTCCATCGCACCGGCACACAGCACCACCGCGTCTGTCTGAGCCCTGGGCACGAACAGCTCGTCGGCCGCTGTTTCTGCAATCCCAGCGTCATAGCTGCGCCCACCCGGCGACGAAACCCCTGCAGGCCGTCCGATTTGAGCGGCTGTAGCGGTGTGGACAGGCATATACCGTACCCCTGCCGCCGCTGGTCTTTGTGTGACCCGCATGTCGTGCTGGCTGCACGGCTGTACGGCGGCACCTGCTGCAGGGGAGGGGGGGTGACGGTCAGTGACATTTTGCCCTCGGCGGCGTCAGTCGGTGTCGCCGCGGGCTATGTTGTCAGAGCGTGTCCGCTGGCCATGTAGCTGTACATATTGTATTGTCACGCAGCACCGGCCAATTGCCCGTCGAGACCTGTTATCGTGTGTGTCGTGTTATTCCTGTTAAACACTTGGTGCATTCGTGGTGCAAGCACGTGACACGTGCACGCCACCTAAGATGTGCTAAAGCTAAACCAGTAGGGCTGCGGATATTTGGCGTGATCACACGTGCCGGGTTGCTGCCTTGCACCTGGTGTTGTCAAGTGAGCTGTGCGTGATCACACATGCCGGGTTGCTGCCTTGCACCTGGTGTTGTCAAGTGAGCTGTGCGTGATCACACATGCCGGGTTGCTGCCTTGCACCTGGTGTTGTCAAGTGAGCTGTGCGACGCACATTGATAGAAATTCGGCATTGTATGCGCAAAGTGATACCGATAGCTCAAGAGGACGTCTGTGCTGCCCGCACCAGAGTTGGCTACAGCTACAATGCTTTCCATGTGCTATTCTTTCCACTAGTTACTACAACAGTGATGTAAGGTCGTCCCCACCTATTTGAATATTTGTGCATTTTTGTAATGCTTAGTTACCTAGAAGATCGCTTCTAGAGGCCCAGTCATCATTATTTTCTGCCTGGATCTGTACCTACCTACCCATGAGCAGGCTCTGGGACAACCCGTTGTACCTCAGTATCGTGGTGGACCCCGGAGTGCTGGGGCCGCTCGTGACGGCAAGCGTGTCTTTCAAGCTTTCGACCGCCGAAGCGCAATGGCAAACGACATTGCCTTCATGAAATCCAGAGCCTTTGCCCGTAAGCCCGTGCGAGAGGACAAATAGCTTCCTAGCTAAAGTATGCAGAAGGCCTCAACCCTCCACTTCCTACACGGAGGTGTGAGCATCAACTCATTCACCTCCTTCATGGAGGTGTAGGTCTCAACCCATCCACGTCTTCCACGAAGGTGTGGGCCTCAACTCACCCACATCCTTCACGGAGGTGTGTGCCTCAACGCTTCCACATCCTCCACAGAGGTGTGGGCCTCAGCCCATACACTTCCTCCACGGAGATGTGGCCGCGTTTGAGTGTACTTCCGACCAATTCTGTCTCGTTCCGTTGCACGCCTTACGAGTAGGAGGTTGCAACATTCTGCACTCGTCTTAGGCTGCAAATGAGATTAGCCGTACCCTATCAGGCCGTAACAGTTCTGGAAACGTTACTCCTGTGCTATTGTTCCGGGAGTGTGAAAGTAACATTGGACTTATCAACATCAAAACGACTGGCGCATAACCAGCCACTGACTAAGATCGAGCTTGCGTCGGCAATCTGCGCCTGGCGGCATGTGTCCGACGGTCCCGACAGGACACATCTACCTGGCGGCATGTGTCCGACGGTCCCGACAGGACACATCTACCTGGCGGCATGTGTCCGACGGTCCCGACAGGACACATCTACCTGGCGGCATGTGTCCGACGGTCCCGACAGGACACATCTACCTGTCGACATGTGTCCGACGGTTCAGACAGGACACATCTACATGTCGACATGTGTCCGACGATCCCGGCAGAATACATCTACCTGACGACATGTGTCCGACGGTCCCGACAGGACAAATCTACCTGTCGATATGTGTCCGACGGTCCCGACAGAACACATCTACCTGGGGGCATATGTCCGACGGTCCCGACAGGATGCATCTACCTAGCGGCATGTGTCCGACGGTCCCGACAAAACACATCTACCTGTCGACATGTGTCGGACGGTCCCGACAGGACACATCTACCTGTCGACATGTGTCCGACGGTTCAGACAGGACACATCTACCTGTCGACATGTGTCCGACGGTTCCGACAGGATACATCTACCTGTCGATATGTGTCCGACGGTCCCAACAGAACACATCTACCTGTCGACATGTGTCCGACGGTTCCGACAGGACACATCTACCTGGCGGCATGTGTCCGACGGTCCCGACAGAACACATCTACCTGTCGAGTCCGACGGTCCCGACAGGACACATCTACCTGTCGACATGTGTCCGACGGTCCCGACAGGACACATCTACCTGGCGGCATGCGTCCGACGGTCCCGACAGGATGCATAATGCAATGGTGCGTCCCCTGCTACCGTGGGTGGAAAATCGCATTCTTCTTGGAGTGCCCGTGCACTTCTGAAACCTACCGAGCACACTTGAAGTAACATTTAATTAACAATATGGTAAAGCACCTCTGAAAGTGTTGATGGAAAAATCGATGTAATCGATGAAAAAATCACCGCAGAAAATGTATGGAATTCTCCACCAATGCATGTTAGCATGTGCTCAATACGTTTGGTCACTTTTAATAAACTACAAGAAGGAGCTTTTATGGAAGCATGGAAAGAGGTCACGATTATACCTTTTTAGAAGCCATGGAATGGTGGACATTATTCATTGCACTTCCATCCCATTTCTTTGACCTCATTACTGTGTAAATCCATGGAGAAAATGATGAATATTCGTTTCGGATGTCACCTGGAATACACGATTATTTCAGCAAACTAGCAGGGTGATTTTAGGAAAAACCACAAGGTATTGCTATTCTCAGTACAAGCGGTCGGCGGAAAGCACAAACACAGCGTCGAAATGTGTGCCTGTGCATGGACTCTTCATCTGATATGCGTATTTTACATGCGTCTGTGAACGAATGGCTTTTGGATACTGTTTAAGGACTCATGCATCATAATAGGAGTGAAATAAAATGTAGTTCCATGGGCGAAAGGAGAATCCGAAACTTACAAATTACTTTTTTTTCTTCAAATCGGCCGATAATTTATAGAGATATCAAAAGGCCGAAATTCGTTCCCCTCACATAAATCAGGTCAAAAAGAACCGCATCTGCATATGGTTCAGAAAGATACCACTTCCGAGGCTCGCCCAGTACCAGGACACCGAAGCCAGGACCAGGACTAGCCAATACCGGGACACTGAAGCCTTGCTCATTGCATTGAAAGAGAGCAGAGGAGCCGCCAGGTGCATGTAGTATGTAGGTTGTGAGGAAAACCGATATTTTAGCAAGAGAATCTCGCATTACAGCCGCGATCCATGCAATACCACATTCTCCACTCGTGTACCCAGACAGCATCAGCACCTCGAGCATCAACAGCATGAAGCTGCAGGATTATTCAGCGTGTGGCACTATCAGACTGTCATCAGTTATGTGTGAAACTGAAAGATCCTTCAGGGTGTGGCACTGTCAGGCGGCCATCGGTTACGTGTGAGGCTGCAGGATCCTTCAAAGTGTGGCACTATCGGACGGACATCAGTTACGAGTGAAGCTGAAGGATCTTTCAGAGTGCGACGCTGTCAGACAGGTTCAGCTATGTGTGAGGATGCAGATCCTTCAGAGTGTGGCACTATCAGACGGGCACCAGTTACGAGTGAGGCTGCAGGATACTTCAGAGTGTGGCACTATCAGACGGGCATCAATTACGTGCGAGGCTGCAGGATCCTTCAGTGTGGCACTATCATGCTGCCCTCAGCTACGTGTGAGGATGCAGGGCTCTTCTTCAGAGCGTGGCTTCACCATCAGACAGGTACCTCACGACAGCGGAACGCTCGGTATGCAGTGCGGCCTCGTACGCGGGCCGCAGTTCTCCCTGCCACGTGACGGGTGGGAATTTCCGGTCATTTTGCAGTTAGCACATTTCGGCGGATTTGCTGACTAGGGCGTCGCTGGCTGTTCTCGTTTCTGTGGTTGTGCTTCGAGGCGGTGCACATGACCGACAGGTGTGTCAGATGTCAGTGACAGGTAGCGCCAGCTGACCGGCAGGTGTGTCAGATGTCAGTGACAGGCGGCGCCAGCTGACCGACAGGTGTGTCAGATGTCAGTGACGGGTGGCGCCAGCTGACCAGCAGGTGTGTCAGATGTCAGTGATGGGTGGCGCCAGCTGATCGGCAGGTGTGTCAGATGTCAGTGACGGGTGGCGCCAGCTGACCAGCAGGTGTGTCAGATGTCAGTGACGGGTGGCGCCAGCTGATCGGCAGGTGTGTTAGATGTCAGTGACGGGTGGCGCCAGCTGACTGGGAATTGCGCCCCCGCCGCCTGTTACTAAGGGATCTGATCTGTCTGATCAAAATGACTAAGTGCAGGGCTGAAACAGTTGCATCGGCCCTGAAAGGTCGTTTTTGTCCCGGTTTCGCGTATTTTGCGCGGCAGGAATGAGCATGGTGGGTCCGCTGGCACGTTATTGTCACATAAATCTGGAGCTGATTGGAACAGCTGGAACATACCAGCCAGACAATAAATGGCCGCTGAGCAAGTGCTTCCTGCTTGGTAGACAAGAACACCATGCAAATTGACCTGTTCCAAATTAGCAAATTATACGCTTTCCATTTCTGTAGAACGTGAGCATGGAGATAGTTAAGTATCAAGATTCGGCTACTTGTTTCTTCTTCATGGCGTGGGAAAAAATATGATGCTCATAATTGAAACAAAGCATCGACCTTGAACACGTGCTTAGCCCGCCAAATGTCCACGTCCATTGAGCCTTAACCTGTGTCTAGCAGACCTCCGTTGGAATTGTTGTTTGCCCGCGACTGGCACCGCTTGTCTCCAGCGAACAGGCCGGTACCGCTGCAGCCCCAGTCACAATAGTGAGGGAACATTCCCGTCTCCAACGGACACACAAAGGAAACTGACCGGTCACGACACTCGCGTGGCTATCAGCATCCCTCGTCGAGCTCCCGATGGTTATCAGCATCCCTCGTCGAGCTCCCGATGACTATCAGCATCCCTCGTCGAGCTCCCGATGACTATCAGCATCTCTCGTCGAGCTCCCGATAACTATCAGCATCCCTCGTCGAGCTCCCGATGACTATCAGCATCTCTCGTCGAGCTCCCGATGACTATCAGCATCCCTCGTCGAGCTCCCGATGACTATCAGCATCCCTCGTCGAGCTCCCGATGACTATCAGCATCTCTCGTCGAGCTCCCGATAACTATCAGCATCCCTCGTCGAGCTCCCGATGACTATGAGCATCCCTCGTCGAGCTCCCGATGCAGCCACACATCGTCGGACGTCGAGGAATCTCGGTGCGGATCACGGGAGGAAAGATTGATCGGGGCGATGCGCGGAAGCATGAGTCATTCAGTTCTCGCCGGTCACAGCCGCTGAACTGGTCTGGACGGGTGCCGCCAATGCAGCGTTTCGGGCAGTAAACCATGGATTTGCGATCTGCATCAGTCACGGTTGGAAAAACAGCCGAATCCTGGACTTTTGCCGTCCAGAACATTACCCTCTCCGGAAAGCTATCCTCTCCTTTTTCTCACTGGAAGGCTGCATGCCATGTTGTTTAACAATGACTGTATACTTACTGATCTTTGATATAAAAAAGACAACCCTCACTGACTGGACGGTAGAACACGGCTTTTTTATGATGCTACCGACGAAGAACATTGCTCTCCCAAAATTGGATGACCAAATTGAATGATTTTCCTCTCGAAGTCCATGATTCCATCATACAATTTCAACCTTCATGGACAGAACAAAACATGGTAATATATCTATGAAATAGTGTTGAGAGGAGAGCTGTTGAGAAACTGGCAAATGGAACACGGTGGGTTATTTCAGATGCGTGAACATGCGAGGTATATGTGACCTAGTAATCTGTTTACGATCAGCTCCAAGCGGTTGCGAATTAAAACATTTTCACCACGCACTCAGTCTTCAAAGCCACACTTGTTTTGTTGATCTGGATATCGCATTTTCTCTCCTTCATGAATCACATATAAAAGATCACATGCGAAGCTGATTTTGCGGTTTCCACAGATGGTGTTGCAAAAAGAGCAAGTTGATGCTGCAGATCGGGCTGACCAATCAATGTTGGTGCTGCAGCTATACAGATTGCTACACAGATTGCTTTCGCGATACCTGGAATACCTTATGTTTCGCCATTGCAATGGCGCAATGCTTACCAGTAATACTTTCTCCGTTCAATTTATGGTCTGCTCAGCACCAAAAGCGTTGTGTCAAAGGGACTGTCCAAGAAAGCGACCATTTTCTAAAGCATATTCCACATTCCAGGCGGATATCTGACACAACAATATCAACGAGGTGATCCGAGGCCACTGACCTTGGATATGTGAACTGCCTATGTGAATGTCACACACGAAGGCATCCATCCAATAGGTCATCCAATCCGAACATCCACCCCTGATTCTACTTCCACTGGACAAAAGCAAAAGCTAGGAAAATTGCGATGCTGCTTCACGAAAATGGGATGGAGGTTGTAATGTGCACCCCGTAGCCTCACGTCACCTTGATTTGCTTTGCGTTTTATTCCTGTGATATTCATTTGAAGTTGCTGAAGGTTTCCAAATCTGATCTCCAATTGCTTATTTCCTATAGCTGCAAAGAGGAAGGTACCTGAAGGTTACCCCGCGATGCTCTACTTGTATGCCCCATATAATTACGGATACGATAATACTTCGACCTGTTACTGTTTCATGATGATTCATTCATTTGTTCAGAGATATTCATATTTCAGTCAGCGTAATCTTTATGAAAACATGTATGGTTGAGGAAAGTTACGCTGCACCCCGAAGGATATTTATTTTTGTTCATCTCACTTCGTAGTATAAAAGGACCATTTTGGTGTTGTTTCATGTTTCTACGTCATTTGGTTCGCGAACTATCGATTTTCGGCCATTTTTGACAGTGCTCATGACATAGCGCACCCGTTAAGTTCGTCTATCTCTGCATGATATGAATCTACTATCTATCTATCTTGCATCTATCTCTTCATATATGCAGAGATACCATTTCCTATTTAATGACCATATGTTGTCATTAAAATTATATCCCTACCAAAAAGGCGTCGAACCGTTTGCTTAAAATGAATAACACTCAGCGTCTCGTATGCAGGTGAAAACATAAACGTCCTCTTTACGTCGCTTTTCTTTTTAGACCAGGCTTAGTCCAAACGTCTGCAAAAGGTGTGTTAGAATCAAGGCTACTTATAGAGCTAAAAGGCTAGCCTAAGCACAGCTAAGAAAACATCAGAGTTTTTGTCGGGTCAATTTGTGAGCTGTGGGTAGCGGTACACCGGTGCGCTGAATATCAACGGCACTGAGGGCAGCGAGACCGGTCTGAATGACTGCTGAATGTGTGGCGGTGCGGCCGGCCGGCCTGAGGTGCGGCCGGCCTCGCGCCACCATTCACCTGCCACATGTAGCCGGCGGCCATGTGATGACTCAGTAGCCGCGCCGGCCAGTACAGCCGGTCTGCGCCGCAAACGTGCCTGCCGCCCCAGCCGACGTGACGTCACAGAAAGGCTGCTTCCGCCCGACAGCTACCTGGCGGGCTTCTCTGGGAATGCCCAGGTTATTGCCACGACCAGAATATCATCCGGAAACGTGCATCTCTCTCTCTCTCTCTCTCTCTCTCTCTCTCTCTCTCTCTCTCTCTCTCTCTCTCTCTCTCTCTCTCTATCTCTCTCTATCTCTATCTCTATCTCTCTCTCTCTCTATCTCTATCTCTATCTCTCTATCTCTCTATCTCTATCTCTATCTCTCTATCTCTATCTCTATCTCTATCTCTATCTCTATCTCTCTATCTCTCTATCTCTCTATCTCTCTATCTCTCTCTCTCTCTCTCTCTCTCTCTCTCTCTCTCTCTCTCTCTCTCTCTCTCTCTCTCTCTCTCTCTCTCTCTCTCTCTCTCTCTCTCTCTCTCTCTCTCTCTCGCTCTCTCGCTCTCTCGCTCTCTCGCTCTCTCGCTCTCGCTCTCTCGCTCTCTCGCTCTCTCGCTCTCTCGCTCTCTCGCTCTCTCGCTCTCTCGCTCTCTCGCTCTCTCGCTCTCTCGCTCTCTCGCTCTCTCGCTCTCTCGCTCTCTCGCTCTCTCTCTCTCTGCCTCTCTATCTCTCTCTATCTATCTCTCTCTCTATCTCTCTCTATCTATCTATCTCTCTCTCTCTCTCTCTCTCTCTCTCTCTCTCTCTATCTCTCTCTCTCTGACACACACACACACTGGCGGATCTAGCCCACCGGTTTGGGGGGCCAACTTTCGGTTTTCGGCGTCAGCCCCCCCCCCCTCCCCAGTGGCGTACCTAGGAATTGCATCAGGGGAGGGGTCGAACGGATTTGGAGGGTGCCCATTCTCCCACTATTTTTTGTTAAAAGCACCGGATTTCGACCACTATTTGGCAAAGGGGCCCATTTTAAAAGAATAATAATTAAAATTAAAATTACATAGTAATTGACAACATTATTTCCTGTGTAGGAGCCCCAGCCTATCTCCACCGTTCCTATGTTACCGGATTTGTGTTCTTGTTTACCAAAACGTTCACGTTCACGTTCAACGTCTTGTACCACCTCAACGTTCGTGCACGTGTACACGGGCGGATCCGATTTTGTCAACTCTTGCTGTAAGCAGAACTTGAGCAGCATGGAACCCTCGATGGGTGTCAGAATCTTCTATACTACCATACTGGCTTCCAAACAATTATTTTTAAAAAATCCTTCAAAATTGGAGATTCTTTCATCCAGACGCTATTTTTTAACATCGGCAAAGGTTACTGCATTTTAACTTAGTTGACTTCTGTTGGTTTCGGGGGGGCAAAAGACACTATGGGCCCCCCCTTTAAGCGCTTCGGGGGGGCCATGGCCGGAATGGCCCCTCCCTGGATCCGCCAGTGCACACACACACACACAAACGAACACGCGCACGCGCACACGCACACGCACACGCACACGCACACGCACACGCACACGCACACTACACATGCACATACACATACACATACACACACATATATACATATATACATATATATATATATATATATATATATATATATATATATATATATATATATATAATTTTGAATACCGTCGGAAAGTTGTCCACCATGATCGCAGTAGTTCTTAGAATGAGATCTCCAATATTCAATCGAAAATGCACCAATGAAATGCAGGAAGTGGATTGAGATCATACCTGCTTATCTGTGGGTACATGGAGTCATGCGAGTCTCGTTCGTTGTTGTCTGGGACTGGTATGTTTTCGATCAGCCTCTACTGTATCCACTCTTCAGCCACCTGTGCTGGTCATCCTGCGCTTGTGTATGATGCCGCATCGGCGCTTCATCTCTGACTGACATAGGAGAATGCGGCGGAAATTATGTTCCAACTTCGTAACAAATATACGACTTTTTAGCTGTTTTACGAGCTTCGGGAAAATGTAGCATTGAGTTTAAGGAGTGTTCGAAAGCTGGTGCAGACCGAAGTGTTTCCAGTTCGTTTTTGTCAGCAATCTTGCCAGCAACGCCGTCTTCCTTGGTCGACTCTGCTGCTCACTTGACCATGCTGCACTAATCTGGAAAATGTCTGTTCCAGATTACCTTCATGACTTGGTGTATGAGAG